>VWYE01005334.1:387775-457686 GCA_013398995.1 Alaudala cheleensis
GTCCCTTGTGATGGAAGTCATGGAAGCTAAGGATATTTGGAAAGTGCTTGTCACCAGCACACCCTGTTTATTTTCTTTTTGTTCTCACCGTTTGAATGCATGATCTGTATCGGGGCAATACTATTGCATTTTACGCAAACTTTGAGCCTTTCTCTTGTGCAATAATTTACATGTTGTGTATGTTGGGGTTCTTTTTTTTTTTTTGGTTGGTTTTTTTTTTTTGGTTGGTTGGTTTTGGTTTTTTTTTATTTTTTTTTTAAATTTTTGGATTAGACAGCATGTATGGTATGTTATGGCTGTTTTTAAATTGTCCCTGATTAGTTGCTGAGCAAACACGTCGCTGTTTCCAATTCCGTTCGGGAAAAAAAAAAACAAAAAAGGAAAAGAAAAAAAAAAAGAGGAAAAAAGAGGAGAGGAGGAGGAGGGAAAAAAAAAAGAAAAAAAAAGTGAAACAAAACCAAACCCGAGAGCAAACAAAACCGACCATGCTGCATACATCCTGTAATACATATCATGTACAGTTTTGTTTTGTGACGTGCAAAGGAAAACTCGCTGTGGGTGACCCTCTGCGGACAGGACCGATAGCACGGAAGAAGCATTGTGTTAGCCTAGATCGCTGTCTTAAACCAATAAACCCACAATTGGAGACACAGTTCCCCTTGGGAACATTAAAAAAGGCCTTTAATTGGGAATAACCGACCGCCACCAGTCAGGAAGAGGTAGATTTCTCTTAGCATTTGATTTCGAACACACCCACCCACACACACACACACACACTGATGATAATAATAATAATAATAATAAATAATCCGAGTGCCTTGGATCTGTCGCGGCCGATGCCGATGGCTCCTTTCTGCTCGTCCTCCACGCGTAGCTCGTCGCCACCCCGGCCGCGCTGGGAGCCGCCCCGTGCCCCTCACAACGCCGGCCACCTAGGAACGAAGAGGGAAGAGGAAACTAAGGAAGAGAAAGAAATGACACGCTCAGTCCTAGTTAATCATCATTCTCCTCTGCCTTTTATTATTATCATTAATTATTTTTATTACTATTAATTTTTTTTTAAAACTGATCATACCAGTCTAAAAACCTGCTTGGCTCGTGGAGAGAGCTTAAAACAAGATGTAGATCCTTCCCCCCCCCCCCCCCCCCCCAAACTTTTATTCCCCCTCCCCATCAATGATTAAATAGAATGTGAAATGCGCAGAGGCCCTTCAACACCATTAAACACACAATAAAGGAAATCCGTTTTATGAAGATATTTACTTTTAATAATATCTCTTATTGATTCTGGCACCAAAACAAATAAATCCGGAGCCACTTGGTTGTCAAGCTGACAATCAAATTATAAACTTTAAGACCTCGTGTATACGGTATAAAAAATAAAATAAAGACTGGCAATAATATTTTACCGAGTGTAACAGATAGAGGAGCAAAAAAATAAATAAATTGTGATTTATTAGCACAATGTGGTACTGTTTGCCATTTAAAACTAGAACAGGTGTATAAGCTAATATCAACACAGTGGTGATTAACTATGAACTCTTAAGACTTGCCTTTAATGTGATGCTTTGGAAGAAGTAACAGAAAATTAAAAAAAAAAAAAAAGAGGAAAAAAAGTAAAAGAGTAGCAGTATCTGTCTGTGCTCCCTAAAAGTTGTCCTTCATTTTTTTTTTTTTCCCATCCTCTGTGTGCTATTTGTGTTGACGTGGAAGAGGATTCCTTGTTTTATTCCTAAGCTAGCGCCTGCCCCGGTTGGTGTTCAAATAGCACTTGACTCTGCCTGTGATGTCTGTATCTTTTCTTTAATCAAAGGTACAGAGGTTGAGTATAAAATAAGACTGCTCAGATAGGACAATTAAGTGCACTGTACAATTTTCCCAGTTTACAGGTCTATACTTTAAGGGAAAAGTTGCAAGAATGCTGAAAAGAAAAAGGAAAAAAAAAATATAAAAACTCAACACACATTGATGAGCTTAAAAAAAAAAAAAAAACAAAAACCAACCCACAAAAACCCCATAAACTTTGCCAGCCATTTACTTGACTAATGAGCTTATCTTCTCGGACGCGACATTACAGCGCTGTGAACGGAAACAGACTCTACACTCACATAAAATGAATGATTGCTTTCACTCCTACAGTGCAAGAATTTTTTTTTTTTGTACAAAAAAAAAAGGATTTAAAAAAAAAAAACCACAAAACCTTTTTTTAAATATAAATGTTAAGAAAATTTTTTTAAGGAAGAAAAAGAAAAAAAAAAACCACAACACTTCATTATGTTTAGGGGGAAACTGTATTTTAGGGTTCATTGTCTTGGTGGTGTACAAGACTTGTTACTCATTTTAAAATGGTAGTGGGAATTCTATGCCTTGGATATACACAGCTCTTCAGGTTGTATAAAAACATGCATTGGGGAAAGGTTTTAAGATTATATAGTACTTAAATATAGGAAAATGCACACTCATGTTGATTCCTATGCTAAAACACATTTATGGTCTCTTTTTTCTGTATTTCTAGAATGGTATTTGAATTAAATGTTCATCTAGTGTAGGCACTATAGTATTTATATTGAAGCTTGTATTTTTAACTGTTGCTTGTTCTCTCAAAAGGTATCGATGTACCTTTTTTGGTAGTGGAAAAACAAAAAAAAACCACAGGCTGCCACAGTATATTTTTTTAATTTGGCAGGATAATATAGTGCAAATTATTTGTATGTTTCAAAAAAAAGAAAAAAGACAAAAAGACAAAAAAAGGTGTGGCATTGTGCAGGTCCGAGGCCATCTAATGGCCCTTTGGGGGAAGCCTGTTGCGATGCCACGCTGCTGGCCGTCACAGAGGGGTGTACATATCTTTTTTCGTTCTTTTTTCCTGCTGCCATACTGTATGCAGTACTGCAAGCTAATAACGTTGGTTTGTTATGTAGTGTGCTTTATGTCCCTTTCCTTCTATCACCCGACATTCCAGCATCTTAACTTCATATGCAGTAAAAGAAAGAAAAGAAAGAAAAGAAAGAAAGAAAAAAAAAGCTAAAAAAAAAAAAAAAGAAAAAAAAAAAAAAAAACCGTTTTGCAGTTTTTTTCATTGCCAAAAACTAAATGGTGCTTTATATTTAGATTGGAAAGAATTTCATATGCAAAGCATATTAAAGAGAAAGCCCGCTTGAGTCAATACTTTTTTGTAAATGGCAATGCAGAATATTTTGTTATTGGCCTTTTCTATTCCTGTAATGAAAGCTGTTTGTCGTAACTTGAAATTTTATCTTTTACTATGGGAGTCACTATTTATTATTGCTTATGTGCTCTGTTCAAAACAGAGGCACTTAATTTGATCTTTTATTTTTCTTTGGGGTTTTTTTGGGGGGGAATTTTTTTTAAATTTTTTTAATTTTTTTTTTTTTTTATTATTTGGATGACCAAAGGTCATTACAACCTGGCTTTTTATTGTATTTGTTTCTGGTCTTTGTTAAGTTCTATTGGAAAAACCACTGTCTGTGTTTTTTTGGCAGTTGTCTGCATTATCCTGTTCATACACCCATTTTGTCCCTTTATTGAAAAAATAAAAAAAAAACCTTAAAGTACACAGTGTCAGCTTCTGGTGTCCTCATTTGACACACGCTGTAGGTGGCTTCCAGCAGCAGGCAGTAGGGGAAGGTCCCGCGCTGGGGCGTTTTGGGGGGCTTGCTCCAGTCCCCAGGGAGCACCCGCCACCCAGCTTGGCCCTAAATCAGCCCCCTCTGCCCAGGAAGAGGATTTTTGGGCTAAAGGAGTTCACTTTCCGGCCAGTGGAAGGTGTTTGCAGTCTGGACCTGTAGCTTTGGGATTATTCCCCCCTGTAGATCAGGAGTGAGCTGTGAGCCCCTCACCGCGATAGCCTGCGGCAGCCCTGGCCTTCCCTCGGTCTGCAGCAGGGACCTCCCTCCCCATTTGGCAAATCTGTGGCAGAAGAGGTGAGCAAACCTACAGCTCTGCAGCCCCCCGGGACTCCCCCATCCCCGGCTGCTTCTGGGGCCGGGGTGAAATCAGCCACTGGCGCATGCGGGCGCGTGGGCAGGAGCTGATTTCTCTCGGAGGGGCTGAGGTCTCCCGCCGCGGCTCTGGGATCACACTGACCCCAGCCCAAAGCTCCCAGCCCCGCTCCCGGCTGGAGCTGGGAGCTCCCTCCTTTTCTCCCCGGGCTTTGATTTTTTTTTTTTTTTTTGGTGGGAATTGCAGGTTTCTGTGCGTTGTCTCTAAAATCCGGAGTTCAGGTCCACCCTGCCCCCCCTTAGGGGTCTGTATATGTTGTCAGTTTGACAAATACTGCATGTTGCAGCATCTCTTTAGTTTATTAAAGCACATTCCGCTGTGATATTGTCTCTTGCTGTTCCTAGTGTAATGGATTTAATACTTTTTTTTCTTTTCCTTTTTTTTGATTTCTGTAAAACCTTCCAGTTGTTCTGTTGTCTTCTTGTGATGGCATCGTTTGTTGCCTGTATTTTGCCCAGCACCTTCTGAAGGGGAGGTTTTGGAATTTTGAAAAAAGACAGAAATACCTTGCTAAAGAAAAAATTTATTCCTTTTCTAAGAGATCTGAAAAGGATGTAGTAAAGCTCCATTTTAATCCTGGAAGAGGAGCGATGAACATTTTGTTGTCTGGGCTAGTGGGATGGGAGTGCAGGAGGGCTGGAAAGGTGCCAGCAGTGCCCCCCGAGCTGTGCTCCCCTTCAGCAGGCTGGTACCCAGTGGCTGGGGCTGGAGTTGTGCCAGAGGGATCCCTAGCACAGCCTAGGGGAGGCAGAGTCCTGCCCCAGCGTGGGGAGCTCGAGGTGGCAGGCACGGACACTGGCTGTTCCCTCGAGGGCCAGTGTCTGCAGGAATGTGCTTTGCAGCTGCCTTGATGACACATCTTTTGATCCCGTGCCATGAAATACCTGCACAGAGTCCGGTCTCTCCCTCCCTGTCCCTTATTTTTATTGCTGGTTGTTGAGACCACGGTGGAGATGTTTTCTGGAGGACTGGGGTTAGCTGTGCCCAGGGTCAAGCAGAGCCGGGCTATCTTTCAGAGCAGGCACTGTACCCTGGGTTGTCATCCCACTACCTTTCCCTGTACTGTGTTTTACTTATGAAATAATCATATATAAAAGCACACAAGACAGGCATCTGCATATATCCATATACAGGTATCACTAGGTAGACCTGTGCTGCTGGCAGGATTAACCTGTGGAAAGCAAACGATTGCCTTCTTTATTAAGTGGCACAGTGATGCGTGTGATTCACAGGTTTCCCAGAGCTAAATTCTCCAGGTTTCCCAGAGCTGAGCGAGCCCAGCGGGTGCACACAGGGCAGGGGAGGTGGTTTGGAGGAAGGAGCTGCGGGAGAAGCAGCTCCTGCAGTAGGAGGAGTTGTCTGAACACCGGCTGGCGAGGGCGTAGCTCGCGAGCGGCAACGCGCTGTCACCCCGACACCAGAGCAGATGCTCGTGAACGTGGTGTTTTTCTGCCAGGGGCAATAAGTTAACGGTGTGGTGATCCCACTGAAGTTTGTTGGGTTGGGGATGGATGTCACAGGCCCCACCATGTGCTCTCGAGCTGCTTTGGCATGACCTGTGGCCCCCTGTTTCTGTGCAAAAAGATCTCTCTAGGAATAAGTGATATTTGGGTAACAGCGTCTCTGTTGTTAAAATCTCAATCCCCGTCAACTTTTGAGGAGGAACATGTGTTTATGGCATAGACCCTTTAGTGTCTAATCTCCTCCAAATTGAATGAATAATGTAATGAAGGCGCTGAAACAGTATCCAGAACTTAGACTACAGATGTTTCATATTTATTGTGTTTCCAAGGGCTGAGATAATACAAGAATAAGCGATACCATGTCTTTGCTTGACATTCAGGAGGCCGTGGAGTATCTGATGAGATACAGTTTTGGGGTTTATCTAAGTGCAGAGTTTGTACCCAACAAAAAAGAGAGACCAGCTGCTCTTTTAGATCCCTCCTTCTCTTTTTTTTCCTCCAATAAAGGTTGAAACCCACTTTTGGCGGATGCATGGACAAATTGTAGTATTGACTAGGAGAGAGTGATACTGCCCGGAGGGCTCTTTGCCAGAGCTGCTGAAGAGATGCTGCTCCTCGAGCCCAGATGCTCAGCTGCTGGTTTCCAACGAGCCACAGGCATGCAGGAGGGAAAGGAAGCGTGGGGGAACCGCAAGGTTTTGTGCCCCTCAGCAGGACTTAAGCTTTGCAGTGGTTCTGTGCTAGTGGCTGGGATGGCTGTGCTGCTCTTGGCTGCCTTGGAAGTCTCAGCCCACTTTAACATTAACCTGGAAACTGTTGGGCTCAGACAGCAGCAGCAAGGAGCCCTCTCTGGAGGGAAATCGGGCATGGTGCTCTTGACTTCAGAGGAGACACTCCAGTTAACACCCACTGAAGATCTGGCCTAGGAAGGAGCTGCTTACCAAGTCCTGATGGCAGCTCACATGTAGTAGCCTTTTAACCACTCTTTTAAGTATTAATGAAGTAAATTCCATAGAAACCAGCTCCCCATTGGCTGCCAAGGTGGATTTTGAGGACCATGTGGATGATGTGCCAGCCTTGCCCCAGTGTAGCCCTTAGCCTGCCATGTGGGTGGCACGGTGCTGGGTAATCGGCCTGGAGCAGGGGCTGGGAGCCAGGAATGGTTGCTTTCCAGTGGCCCATCCCATGCTGCTGCAGTTGATGGCTTTGCTGGGCGTGGGCTGGGGCTGTGCAGTTTGAGCTTTGCTGCTGCGGGCGTGCGCATCCGTGTGAGACCCACCGTGCCAGGAGCTGGGAAAAGCCTCCGTGATCCACCCGCCGTGTGCCGTGTTAACAGTTCCGATGGCTCTAGGAGCGCCTTCAGCACCTGGGGGAAGCCCGTGAGGGTTTGGGAAGGAGTAGGAGGAGGTTTGCAAGACAGGCTGGCTTTTTCTTCCTCAATGATCCCTGTGGTTCCTGCCTGGTGCCGAGGATGCCGGTTGTGGGAGTGTGGCCTCAGAGAGGAAGGGCTCCGTCCTGCCGTATCCCTTGGTGGCAGTTGGGTGTCCTAGTTGTTAGGGACAAAAAAGAGACAGAAATGAAAGTAGGATAAGGGAATGACTCACACCGTGGGCCATGTCACACCTGTTCTCTCCTCTGTCCCCATGCTCTCTGTAGGTTCGGCGTACCCCCCCAGCTGGCGCAGCGCCCAGGGAGCCCCGGATGTCTGGCAGTTTTCGGATGGAAGTTCAAGAGCACTTAAATTCTGAGAGGAGGTGAAGCTGGGGCAGCATGTCGGCGTCCGGAGGTGGCCTCTGTCCTGCTGGAGAGCCTGAGGAGTCACCCGCCGACGGCAGCGCTCCCCGGGCTCCTCCTGCCTGCAAGACTATCGTATTTATATTTTGTAATAGAGTACAACACTTCTTCGGGGTTGGTTTTTTTGGGGTTTTTTTTTTTTTGGTTGTTGTTCATTGATTTCTTTTTTCATTTTCTAAAAACAAACAAATGAAAAAAAACCCACCCACCAAGGTCAAGGGCTTAGTGATGGCTTCGACTGGCTCCTTTCCCCATGGAAAAGACTGTCTTGCTCTTGTGGACAAGCCGGCCTGTTGGTTATCCCTGCAACGTGCCATTCCTCGGGAGGCACATCTGATGTGATGAATTAAAAATAAAGCAAAACACAGTGTAGGTCTGTGGGTGGGTGGGAAATTGCCATAATAAATGTTGGAGCTTTAGGTTTTGTTTGCTCTGTCTTTAATTTTTAATGCTAACAAGGGCCAGACGGCTGGTGTGACTTTGTGTTCCCGTACCGGCTGCAGAAAAGCAAGTGCTGAGTGTTCACTGGGGATGGTGTTGGCACGAGGGGCTGCCTGGCCCTGCTGGACAGACCTTTCCCCCAGAGCGAGGTCAGGAGTTGGGCTTTGAGCAGGGAAGAACCCCGAGCAGTGCTGAGCATCCTCTGGTGATGCTGAAAGGGGGGAGTCTCCTGGCTCTCCTGCATCATCCCTCATGAATGCCAGCTGTGGTGTTGCATTTCTGCTGTTTACCCGTGTGCTTTGGGGGCTGCTGGGATCCGTGTCCGTGCAAGGAGGAGTGAGGCCAGTGCAGGTTTTGGGAGGGGTGATAGTCATGCTCTGGAGTCTCTGTCAGACCAGGGGATGCAGAGCCCTGCCCTGAGCTGGGGGAGCTGCTGTCAGGTTGTTGTCCTGCTGTTTCCGAGACTTTGCACCAGGGACTTGCCAGTGACACTCATCCTTTGGTCGGCACCGAGCACCACCCAAGGAGTCTCCTGGTTCAGGGCCCAGGCACTCTGCCGAAGGGAAGATGGGTTATGTGTGAGCTTTGTGCCGTCTCTGATGGGATTTATGGGCTGTAGCTGCTCGTTCCTGTGCTGATGAGTGGGAATGGACCTTATTTGGTGAAAGCAGCCAGCTGGGAGGTGAGTGGAGTGGCTGGCTGGCCGTGCTGGGCTGCCGGGATCAGCAGGATGCAGCCAAGCCATGGGGAAAGGGCCAGTGCACTTATTGGCTTTGTGTATTAACTTCAATCTCTCTTCTGTTTTATTCATCTCCTTGCTTACAGTCTGAGTGAGACCCTCACTTGGGGTGACTCTCTCCTGCTGAAAGGGCCATAGGGAGAACGATGTTGCCTTTTCTATGAGTGGTGGTTGCTCTTTTGTTGTTTAAAACCCCAGGCTGTGGTTTTCTTGTGGTGGCCTGGGCACAGGACAAGCACAGACACTTTGGTACCTTAAAATTTGGCTGGGGTGGGCAGCAGGAGCATCTCCAAGGGGTGCCACACTGGGAGCCTGGAGGACTTGGTGCACTGGGACACAAAGGGAGCTATTGCTGCCTCTCCTAAGCTGAATTGGTCTTTGAGGGCAAACTACCCAAAAGTCTACGCACAGCCTCAGCTTTTTTTATCATTAGGGGATGTTTTTAAAGGTTCTTCCTAACTCAGCCTGGGCTGCCACCTCTGTGTCTGCTCCTAAGGGGTTTCTAAGCCTTGGAAGGGTGAATCCTGTTGGATTAAGCACCTGATTGATTGTGAGTGCACCAGTGGTGGAGAGTCAGACACCTGCTCCTGCCCTGGGGATCTCTGCTGCAGGCAGCTCTGTCAGATCAGGGCTTGTGGAGTTATTTACTGCAAAGGGGGTTGCTCTGCTCATTTCTTTAGACTGCAAGTCAGGGCTCACCTGGTCTGTATCTACAGCAGGCCTGGCCCAGGGCAGCTGGGAAGCTGCTTTATCAGGGGTTCCAGTGTGCTGGCTCCTGGGTGTCTGACCCTTGCTTTGTGTGAGCACAGGCCAAACCCAGTTCATGGATGTCTTCTGGGGTAGCTGGTTATGCTTTTGCTGCTCTGCCTGGTGGAACAAGTGTGATGGGATCTGCTTTCTCTGTCTGTGTCTTGTCTCTCCTTCAGCAGGCAGCATGAGGGCAAGGGTTTCTCCCAGGAAAAGCAGGAAATAACAAAGCTGGGATGGCTGAATGTGTTCTGCCAAGCACAGCAGTGATACCTGAAGTGCTGAAGATGTAATCAAATAGTCTTTAAAATGTCTAATTTTTAATACCATTGTTAAATGCTCTCACAACTTTTAGGACTTTGAAACATCTTCAGAATTCATGTTGCCTTAAAGTTGCAAACAGGTGCAATGTCTGTGCTGAGAGCCCTTTGTAAGCCATGGGGCTCCTCTCCCTGGCTGCCAGCCCTGCTCCTGCTCCAGACTCTGCTGTGGCTCCTGCAGAGCACCAGGACAGCCTCAGCACAAGGTCTGCTGGAGATTCCAAAGGGTTTCCACTGCCCTGGCTGACCTGAGGGGGCTGTGTGCTTTAATTAAGGGTGTCATTAGGGTCCTCTTTTTGTCTGACCAGGACTCGGCTGAGTCCCCTTGCTGTGTCTGTGCTTGGGATCACCAGCAGCTTAATGATTTTCTGCCAATTAACAGGAGTCCAAGGTTTCCTATGAGGGGAGGGCTGGGAACCTGTTAGCCTCAAAGCTGGAGGTTGCTGATGCAAGAGGGGCAATATTCCCAGGGGTTTTGTATTTTAGCATATTCTCCAGGTGTTGGTCTGCACATCCAAATTGGAAATAAGGTATGGTTGGTCTTTATTAAAAAAACAAAGCTCCTAAAGTTTTGGGGTTCTTAATAAATAAAAGATAAATGTTCTTCCCAGTCCTGGGGGTTGAGATGAACAAGATTCCTGGGAATCACCTGGCCTAAAACAAAAATTTGAGGTTTTGTGTTTAAAAAACTGCTTTCAGACTTGGAGATGATCTGACCATGCTGTGTTTGATTTCTAAGCACACTTTTCCTGGTACTAAAATGCAGCAAAGGGCAAGCCTTTTGAGAAGTCTAGCTTAAATTCTGCTTTCAAAATAATGCATATTTTGGATTTGAAAAAAGAAAAAGAAAAAAAAAAAGAAGCTGTAAGACCTCTCCCCAGAAGGGATCTGAAAACAGATTTTGTGAGTGAGTTTCCAAGCAAAACTGCCAAACTCCTTTGTGTTTTTTTTTTAACCCCAGCTTTGTGTTGGGTCCCACTAAGTGACTGTGAGATGAGCAGCATCGTGGTGTTGGTGGGTGACACAACTGCAGGCTCTGGGTGAAGGTGGAGGGAAGCTCCATCCTCCTTGGGCTGCTGGAGGTTATTTTACCATCTTTAGCCTTTACTTTGGGTTTGCATCTCCTTTCTTGTGTGTGTTTGAGCTGTCTGGGTGCTGGTGAGGCCTGGGGTGAGCCTTTACCTGTGGATTTTTGGCAGTGAGGAGAGGCAGGACCTGCTAAGCATGACTGCTGTTCCAGGGCTCCCTGCTCTGCTGTGGTGTTTTACCTGATCTCACTTATTGAGGAGTGAGCTGAAACCTCCCCCCCTGCCCCAAAATGAGAGTGGTGCCTCATTTCCTTCTCTTCTTACTCTCTGCTCCTCCTCCCACCCAGTTTTCCCATTCCAGGCATCACCATTCAATTGTGTGTAGTAACTGCTACAAGTCAAACATTGTTGCCCCTCCATCCCAATTCTCTCCCCCCAAAAAATCATCCTCTTAACATTCATCTTCTGCAGGGGTCCAAATAATCAATTATTCCCAAGGCAAGATGGAGTTGCAGGGGGCAGAACAACAACAAAATAAAACCCCTAAACCCCAAATATGGCCCTTACTCCTTAATCTCACTGGATAGAGTTACACATCTGCTAGAGGCTTGCTCCTTGTTGCCATTACTTTTATTGCTTCTTTAGCAGTGATGAAGTTCAGATGGCAGAACCAGTGGGCCCCAATTTAATTTTGCCTGGCCTCCCGTAATGAGCACGATGTGATCCCTGGGAATGCCGGTTCCGCAGCCATGGGCTGGCAAAACCCCACCCTGAGGCTGAGAGGAGGGGGGAAATCTGGCATTGGGGATGGCAGCAGGTGGGTGGAGGTGCCTGTGCTGTGTGAGCATCACATTCTGCAGTCAGGGGGGGTGGATGGGCAGGGGGTTTCTCCCATCAAAACCCAGATGAGGTGCATTCCCACCTTTTTTTTGGTGTGCACCACGACGCTTCCCGAGGTTGGTCCAGCCCTGATGGCTCTTCCCTGGCAATTTCCATGCCCCCTCTGGGTTTCCAGTGGTGATGTACAGAAGCTCCCACCTCTCCCCCAATGTCTGCATGTGTCTAAGGGCTATACAGGACTCGTTTACGGGCCTCCCGTCGGTGGGATATGTGCATGCAAAATGAAGGTTGTATTTGGCTTCTCATATTCGGATCTATATTCCATATTGTGTTGACCAAGAAAAACACCTCAGCCCCTGTGCTGAAGAATGTGATGGACTGATGACTTTCAGAAACGTACTGTAAATCAAGGAGGCTAATAAATACTTGCTATTAATAAAACAGGGCTACTGCCTTTCAAGTTATTTTCACGTTTTACAACACCCTAATTCAAGTGGCACCAAGAAGGTGCTACCTTTGGACCTCTCCTCCTTCCCCAGCACGGTGTGGCTCAGCTTAACCCCCTCAAAGGCTTGGGCAGGAGTTTTTCCTCGATGAGGAGGCTTAGATGGAGCAGCCCAACCCCAGAGAGCTCATGAGGGGTTGACCCCAGTGGCAGGGTCCCCTTGGCAGAGGGTGGCCTCTGGCTGGGGCATCCCTGCGGTCTGGCAGATGATCCCTAGAGCTTGCCAAGCCCAGTGCATCAAAGAGTCCCCAGCCAAAAGCTTCACCACCTGCACCAGCTCCTGCTGAACCTTTAATGGTTCCCAGTTGTGAGTGCAGCCCCTCCAGGTGGGGAGTGCACAGGCACAGCATCCACAGGCTGCTTAACCCTTTCCCTCAGCCTTCTCTGGATCTGTGCACGAGAGGTTGGGTGAAGGTGGCAATGACCAGGGGCCTCCTGTGACAGACACCAGCAGGCAGCAGAAAATGGGGCTTTGAATTTGCTTCCTGAGTCTCTGTATCAGTGCTCGTAGTGCCCACAAGGGTGCCAGATCACTCTTTATATAGCCCTGCCCTTGGAAACCTGGGACACTCTGGGCAGGGAGGGAGCAGGGGATGGAGCCCTAAATAAACCTTTATTCTCTTTGAGTGTCTGTCCTTTCCCTGACCTCCTCCTGCAGCTCCACACCGACGAGCAGAGCCCGGTGGCCGTGACACTTCCGTCCCCCTTCCCTGCGGGCACAGGGTGTCCTCTGGCAGCCCTTGCTCCTTGGCTTGTGCCCATGAAACCCCCCACTGCTGGGCCTGCACTGCCATCCCCAAAACCCCCCTGCATCCCTAATTACACTATGCATAAAACTTATTTTTATGTTCTCCTTCCAGCAGACCTTTTCCCTGCTCCCTGCCTGGCATGCTCCCCTGGGCTTTGGCTTTTCCATTTGGAGGCTTCAAGGAGGAACATCCCTTTGGGAGCTGCTCTGCACCTGGCTGCTCCAGTTGACTTTCTTTTTTGTTACCTAAAATCCCCCTTTAGCTGTTTTTCTTTACTTTTTTTTCCCCCTCTTCCCTCTCTCCCCTGCTGAAGAGACAGCACCTTCTGCAGCTGTAGTGATTAAAGGGGAGGGGAAAAAAAAAAAGAAAAAGAAAAAAAAAAAGAAGCTTATTTAAAGCAGAGCCTGGCAATATAAAATAAGGTGTGGAGGTGATGAATGATCCTGGGGTACATTAAAGCAGGGGCTGGCATTTTCGACATCGCTCCGGCTCGCGGCGTGTTCGAGCACTTTCGGAGCCCGGCTCTTTGGGAACGCCGAGCATCTGCCCCTGGGCCCTCATTTGGGCAAGTTTAAAAACGTCCTCTGGGATTTAGGCAAGTTGTTGCTGTTTTCCCTCTCCTGAAGACCCGGGTGCTGCTGTTCAGACGCGGGGCTGGAAGGCCACAGGAGGACAGATCCCACCCTGGCCTCGCTCCGCCTCCCGAGGGCGAGGGGAGCAGAGGATGGGCTCTCCTGGAAGGTGCAGAGATGGGGGAAGCCTCCCTGGCTTTTCAAAGCTTTTTAGAAGCTCTAGGAAGTGTATTCCCAGCACTGCTGTGGGAGGCAGTCAGGAGAGAGGGAGGAAGAGAACAGAGCTCATTGCATGCGAGGAGCAGGGCAGGTGCAGGGAAATTATGCATTTTTCCACAGGCTTATTCCCTTCTGTGTATTAAACATTATTTTAATATTCGAGTGACAATGTTTCATAATTAAGCCAAATGTAAGAGCTGGAGCACACTGGAGAGCTGGGCTCGGTGTGGGGAGGTGAGGAAGGTTCCCAGCCTCTGCCCAGGATTAACCCCAGGCTGCAGCATCCTCTCTGGGAAGCACAGAGCCTGGCTCTGCAATTCCAACACACACCCCACGCTCGGGCAAGGAAAACCTTTCACTCATAAAGGTTGTAATGTTAATACAGAAGAAAAGCCTTTTAAAAAATTACATTAGTTCACAGACATCTATTGAACTCATGAGGGGAAATCTAGCCCCTGAGAGATAGAAACTAAAGAGCTGAGCCATAAACCAGTACGATAACATCCTTATTATAAGATGCAAATTAAGGGGCCCAATTCACTTTAAAAAAGCATTATGAGTATTTAATTTTTCTAGTGGGAATCTCTGAAGTTGGCCTGTGTGTGGTTTTTTGTGCTGTGTACTTAAAATAAAAAAGAAGAAAGTCAGTCAGGCCATGAAGGAGCTGCTGAGGGCAGAGTTGAGGGTGCTGAGGGGTGGTTTGGGTGCGGGAGGAAGGAGCTGGGGCTGATGGGGGGCCAGGAGAAGATGTGTTCACACTGGATTTGGATGGGGAGCTCTTGGTTAAAGCCAGCAGCACTGCAGTGGGGTTTCAGTGGTGTAAAACAGGGTCAGAACCTGCCCTGAGTGTGTTTTAAGTGTTTCATCTCCAGAGCAGCTGGCTGGGTCCCTGTGCATTTCCTTTCTGACACTGGTGCCCTGTGGGTAGAGGGCAAGCACTGGGTTGGTGCCCCCATCTGTGTTGTGTTTTGGATTTTCTGGACAACCTTCTCCCTGCCCTCAGTGTTACAGCTCCTCCTGTGCTGCTGTGATGTTCCCACCTGTGTTGTTGGTTACAGAAAACATTCAGTGGCAAAGGGACCACGAAAATTTTGGGTGGTTTGCTTGTGGCAAAGCATTGCTTCTTCACAATGGGAGTGATTTGAGGCTTAACCATATCTGCTTCATTTGGTTTTCCTGGCTATTTCTTGTTTCCTGGAGCTTTTTAAAGTTGTTTTATTTTCCTCCTCCCCTCTGTAGCTGGAAGATGGTGTAATTGCTGCCCTTGGCTCTGTCCTTGCTGTTTGTCACTTGCTGGAGGCTAAAGTGTCGAGCCAGGAGAAGGACTTGACGTGCAAGGTGGGGACAGCTGGGACAAATAAAAAAGAGAGCCTCCAAATACCAGGCCTACTCTCCATCCAGCTTTAGAGTTGAAAGGTCAGGGCTTGTTCAAAAAAAGTGCAGAAAATGTGGTACCCTCACTTCACATCCTTAAAGACAAAAGCGCTGGTTCAGCCACCTGCAAACCGGAGCCATCCAGAGCCTGGAATTGTCTTTTCAAATGTAGAAAATAAAACAAAAAGCCCTCCTCTGGAAGATTGCTTTTCAGAGGGGCATTGTACTGCTCTCCTATATAATGTGCAGAGGTCACGGGCTGAGCAAAATAGCAAGACCAGGTAAATACATTCATTTGAAGCCCAGGGATTTTATTTATTTCGTGGCACTGTGGAACATCTCTCCAATTCAGGGCGTGAAACTGGAATGGGATGGGGGCTCTGCAGCTTGACTTTGGGGTCAGGCTCTGTTCCCCCACCTCAGCTGCTGCCTGGGGTTCAGGGCATGAAATAACCAGGTTTTTAATGTGTTGGGGAAAACCCTGGTCTCAAGCTGGTCCCCAACGGCTGGGCTTGGACAGGGTCTCTGCTGAGCTTTGAAACTTGCTTCTCATCCCAAGGCTGCCTCCTTATCCTCTTTCTCACAATCAAACACTCCTTTCCAAACCACTGTTTGCAAGGAATATCACTGCTTTTCATAGGAGCACTGGTGCCCCCAGCCAGCAAAGACCATAAAATGGTGGGTAATGCTTGTGTCAGGCACTGGGCTGGCTGGGTAAAAGACTCCTTGCTTTGAGGGAATTTTTTTTTTAAAGAAAATAAATCCTGTGTACCTTTTTATTTTGTTTAAGAGCCATAAATTCAGCAGCTAACAGGGCTAGGGGTCCATCTGGGCAGCTGCATGGGGCCATAGGTTAGTCAGCCTGGGAATATTTATGGGGCTTTGCTGGCCAGGCACACTGAGGGGGCTCAGCACTTGTTGCAGAGAGTATTAAACACCCATTAAACCCCCCCTTAGAAAACAACAACAGACCAACCTTTTCTGATAGAGCAGGGCATACCATGATCCACAGACCTATAAAAAGAGGTGTTTTAGTAGTGGTTTCCCCCCACCTCCTCCTGAATCTGCACAGGAGCACCTGGAGCATCGTGTGGCCGAAAAATCACCTGCGTGTGGAGTGGTGGGACTTTCACTTGGCATTTCCCAAGCGAACTTTGTGGGGAGTTGAAGGACAAATATCACAACAACACAAATCCCGTGGACAAACCCCGGTGACAACCTCCCACTCCCTTTCCAGCTCGTCCTGCACCCCCTAAACCTCCCCTTCCCGTCCATTTAGGAGCAGGAGCCTCATAAATCCTCCGGGCCCGGCTGCGTTATCGGGAGCCCCAGGCTGTGGCCGCCAAACCGCGGCGAGGATGAACATCTGCACGGGGGAAATCCTCCCGCTGCCGCCGGCCCCAGCGCCGCCGGGGAGGCGGTTGTGGTTACACAGCTCCGGGGCTGAGAAATGGGGAAGGATGTCCTTCCCTGCGGCTGGCGATTGCGGAGAGGAACAGCCGCGTTTCTGCATCCCGGAGCCGATAAGGGGCTGCGTGCTGGAAAACAGAGCTGGGGAGCGAGTTGGGAAAGGGATTGTAAAACCTCCCCGGGAGATTACATGCAGGTCTGTGCCCGTGCGTGGCTCCAGCAGCCCTTGGGATGAGCGTTTCAGATCACACAGCACCTTGCTTTATTTTAAAAAATAAATAAAAACAACCCAAACCCCCAGCGTCCCTTTGTGCTTGCGTTTGGTCCCTGGAAAGCCTTTAGCTTTTGGGAGCAGATGATGTGTTTGTGTCTCACAACCCTTGCACGCTGATGTTTGCATCATCAGAAAGGCCCAGGAATTAGTACCAGTGGAGAGCTGGCCTCTCCCAGGAGCTAGGCTTCTGTGCCACTGGGAATGCTCTGGGAGGGTTTCTGCAGGATGGAGGGATGCCCAGTATCTGCCTTGCCATCCTTCCAGAGATGGCTCCTGGTGTGGCTGGACTGCAGCTCCCTGGGACGTGCCATGGGGCTGGATGCAGCTGGAATGTGCTCACTGTGTGTGTTGAGGTGGCTGGGGATAAGGAGCTGGGAAATGGGGAATCACTGACTTGCAGCAGCACAAGTGGCTGCCTCCTACCTGGTTACAGGTGCTCTGTCCCATCCCTCTGCTGCCTGCAGTGGATCAGCTGGCTGAGGCCTCCTGGATAATACATCCTGCCTCAGCCAGAATCCTTCCAGGTATGTTTTTTGTTTGGTTTGTAGGTTTGGGAGTTTTTTTAAGACTGTGGCAGAGGTCCTGCTTGGTGCCAGATGTCTTTCCAGAGGTGCTTCTCTTCACACCTCCCTTCCACCTTACCATGAGCATGATGCAAGGTCTGACTTCTCACCTGCTCCAGTAACACCCCCCCAGTCCTGGGGCTGGAGCAGCAGAGCTGTCTCAGTTCTGGCCAGCTCAGTTCTCCTTTCATGCATCCCTATTTTCTTCTGCTTTAAAGGAAGAATATGAACACCCCTCTGAGTTGCACTGAGGTGGAACCCTCAAAATTAGTGAGCAGCCTCAAAACTCAGAGGGAATCCTGCAAATACTTGCTACTACTGTTTGAAAAAAAATTTAAAGTTGGTTCCTGCACTGCAGTGGGAAGGTTGAGGAGAGTCTTCCTTGGCCAGGGAGGTGCAGGCAGGAAGGGGATGATCTTTGCCGGGATGTGCCGCTCCTCCCCCCCGGAGCCCCCTGGCCGGGGCCCTTCTCCCTGCACTGGCAGGTTCCAGCATGACTCGCCGGAGCCAGGGACAAGGTGGGGTGTTTCCTTCAAGGTCAGGATTTAGGTGGATTGGCAAAGGGCTGTGGGAATGCTTTTAAGGTGTCGTGTTGCATGTTTGGAGTTTTTATCTGTTTTGTTTTGCTGCAAGCAGTGTCAAGCTCTCCTGCCCTGCCTTCGCCCCACGGACAAGCAAAGGAGAGTTTGGGCTGCTGGAGATTCATGTTTTTCCACCATCTGCATCCCACCCTGGACCTCTGCTCAGCATTTTTCCTCTTCTTCTCCTCACCAACCCCCCAAAACCACTCTCCAAGGAGGTCAATGGGCCCCCAATGCACCCCTATGTCCTCCCTCCTCCTGGGGTGCATAAGGGATGGGAATCAACTCACACTTTTTTTTACATACTTGGAATGTTAAAAACATCAGATCGAAAGTACCTTTGTAATAGAGAAATCTTTCAAGAATTGGATTCCAGGGTTTGTGAAGACGTAAATAATCAGCAGTAATTAAAGATGCACATGCCTTATCTCTTGGAATTGCAGCCATTTTTGCAATGGATGGTCAAGGTGCTCACTGCAGGAGTTTGGGGAGGCTGTGAGGGTGTGCAGCTCAGCAGCTGCCTTGCATTTATGTGACTATTATTATTTAATGTGCTTAATTGCCTCAGCTCCAGCCTGTCAATGCTGGGCTCTCAGCCTGGCCACTGCCCACTGCCCCTCCTGGTACCCCCTGCTGCAGATTAAAGACCTGGTGCCACCGAGCTGGGATTAAACACCAGGATTTGTGCCACTGGCTCCCATCAGGATTATTTACCTGCATGGGATAGGCCTGAGGGCAAACCATCCTGGCACTCCAGCAGTGCTTTCCTACGTGTGCTTCTGGGAAGTGGGGGGACAGCCACATGCATGACCTGCTCTTCTGTCCTCTCCTCTGCACTGCAGCCCCAAGTGCATTTTTAACTCCTCTGAAACATTTTGGGGGTGGTTTTTTTCAAGCAAATGTCTTTTTTTTTTTATACACCTCTTTCCTTTCCTCTGACATGTCCAAATCATCTCATCCCTTCCTTTAGGACTGACATAAAATTGCAGCTGAGAAAACACTGAAGCTGTTTCAACAACTGCTGTGCTAAGAAGTAAAGTAAACCAGAGAGTAGTTACTACACTGAGAGCTTCCTCTTTAAATCAGCTTGGGGTGGGGAAGAAGTGAGAGTCCTTGGTGATTAGATTCTCTCCCTCACCCTAATTGCACTCACAATAAGACAGCTCCGAAGATCTCTTTCTTTTTAAGTTTTCTTGACTTTGGCCTTTGTCTGAGAATCTTGGAACAAGAGAGCTGCAGTGAGTAGGAGTAACCTGTAGTTAATGACTGGGTATTTTGGCTGTGCCCTGTGGACACTCAGCCTTGCTGTGGTGAACCACTGGGCTCTCAGAAAGCAGCCCCTGCCAAATCCAGGGAGTGGAGCAGCCAGCGTGGTGAGCTGCTCCCTCCTGACCAAGACTGTGTAAGGCTTTATCTTCAGGGATGATTTGGCAATTTGGTGGCAAAAATGCTCTTCCTCAGCATGGCTTTTGCCCCCCATCTCTTCCCAAGGTTGCTAAAAAGGCCATGGAGTTTTAGTTTGGGCAATGCCTCTTTTAATACCTTCTATAATTTCAGAGAGCCAAATTACTTTAAACTCTGATTAAAGCAGATGTATATTGTGTATTTTCCTTTTTAGAAGAAGAGAGGCTGTTTAGTTAATATAGAATTAGGTGCTGGGCCTATGGGCTGCACAGAGGCATGGAAAGAAATCCATGGGCAGGGAGGATGAAGAAAAAGCCTCCCATACTAATGTGGGATGCCCCCTTTCCCTTAACTGAGGTCAGGACAGGTCTTGTTCAATTAGAGGTGAGTATTGAGGGTTTCTTGGTGACTTTCCACTGAAATTTTGTGCTGTTGAAAGCTGGTGGTTGCACAAGAGGCAGTGCTTGGTGTGCAGTGCTGCACCTCAGGACTCCTGTGAGCTCCTTACACATCACAGCTCCCTGCTTATTGGAAAAATCAGTGCTGATGGTTCAAAAAAAATGAATTGTTGGGGATCTCTGTAAATTCTGGATTGAAGGAGTCTGGCTTCCCTACTGCTTAACTCAAGTATGTGCTCTGGAAAGCTTTTCTGTAAGAATTTCTACTGGGTATGGAGACAAGGACTGGTGTGTGGATAATGCAGTGACTTTCAGCAGGAAAAAAGAAAGCTCATGTTCCCAAAACACAACTACTCCTGGAATAATTTAATTGGGAAACTTGTGGAGAATGGACACTGCAGCATGGAAAACATCAGTGAGACTGAAGCTGCTCCGTGCTGGGGGATGAGCCAAGGGTGATGCCAGCACTTGCTGGGGCTTCACTGTCCCACAGGGGCTGACCTGTGAGGGCAGAGCTGGCTGCAGGCTCCTCTGGCAACTCCAGGGATGAGCCAGGAGCCACCCAAGGAGCCTGGGCAGGAGCGGCTGAGAAACGGGGACAGAGACAGAGAGGATGGGAGAGACAAGGTTACATCCTGTAGTATTCACACACCGGTGCCACTGATCATCCCGTGCGCTCAGAGAGCTCTGAGGGCTGCCCTGCTTGGCCAGGGACGTTAATGACCATCAGCTGTGGCTGTGGGGCACTAATTACCCTCAGGTGGGGGCACCGCCCTTTCTCCAGGTGCTCCTCCTTAGGCTGATTACGAGCCCCTCACAAAAGGCACAGCTAAGACCAAGTTTGGGCTTTGTTTTGGCGCTGTCTGGGTGTCCTGAGGGTCCCCTGCAGGTCACAAAGGCACAGCTAACACCGAATTTGGGTTTTGTTTTGGCGCTGTCTGGGTGTCCTTGGGGTCCCAGCCCTGGCTGAGCTGTGTCACCCCGGCCTGCTGTGCCCTGCTTGTGCCTCAGCTGCCTCTGCTTCTTGGGCTGGGCCCGAGAGGCTGCCGGTGGTCTTCATTTGCAGCTTGTCTGCCTCAGAAAAGGACATTTTGGGACTCAAACTCCCCCGGGGCTGTGCGAGGTTGGTGCTCAGCAGTGCCAGCTGTGAGTATCCAGCGAGCTCTGGATGAGGGGAAGAGAAGCTGTAGCTGCTTTGGGAGAAAAGAGAGGATGTGCTTATAGAGGATGGAGACTTTTGTGAGGTGCTTCCAAGCTGAATTTTCCATGTGCTCCGTGCTGAGAGTCGGGGTGCGCCTCATCTTTGTGACCACCGTGGATTTTTCCTGACGGAAGGAGAAGGACGTTCAGCAGGGAGCTGCTCTCCGAGGAGCAGGTGAGTGGTTCCTGTACCTGCAGCTCTTTCAAGCACTCGTGTCTCTGCGATTCCAGCTCTTTGCAGGTAGCTGTTATCTCTGGAGGATCTCCCCGTGCCCACGGAGTGCCACCTGCAATAGCTGTTATATCCCAGCCCTTCTCCCACGTTTGCCACAGGGGTGAGCTCCATCTGGGCTGTGCATTAGGTTTTTGGAAAGCCTCTCAGCTCACTGGCACCGAGGGCTCAGCTGAGCCCTTCATCCGGGCAGGAGAAATGCTTTGGGTGTTACCAGTGTGCAGCATTGTGCAGTGTAGCTGCAGGAGTGCTCTGTGCTGGGCTGTGCATTGTGAGAAGATGTGTTGCGCTGTTTTTCTGGGCAGAAATTATTTTTCTTTCTTTTTGTATCTAAAATTCCTGGTTTTGGGAAAGGCTGCACTTCAATGGGTAGAACATTTAAAAGTTTTTTAAAGTTTGAAATTAATTGGTGGTCGCTAAATGTTGATAAACTAAAAAAAAATAGGCAAACCTTATTGCTTGGAGACATCAGTGTCTCTTGTCAGTGCTGAGAGGGAGGGAATGCTCAGCCTCTCTGATGTGTGCCATGCCAGCTCTGTGCCATGCCTGGTGTTTCCCTCACTGGTGAGTCAGGGATGACACCACGGGTTAATTCCTCTTTGCCCTGGGGAAGTTGTGGAAGCCAACGTGGTGACTGAAGATCAGGCTATGTTCAATTAGCTGGACTTTGCTGTTGTAAATGGCCTCCCTGCACAGTTCTGCAAGTGGCAGGATGGGGCTGGAGGGTTTGGAGCTGGGGGTGCCTATGGCTGGTGCTGCCACTGACTGTGGTGGATGAAAGAAAATGCAGGAGGTGTTGGTTCTGTTACTCCCTTCACAGCCCCCTCTGCCCCCCACACTGGTCTTGGCTCCAGTGAGGACCTTCAGCTCAGGAGACACCTTTTCATCCATTTTCCTCCTCACAGAAGCACTGGGGAAGCTTTTCCAGGGGTATATCTGGGGTCTGTGTGGTGCAGAGCTCAACCCAAGGGACACAAGGATCTGTCTCCAGGTTTCATGGCTCTCCCTGTGCTTTGGTAGGTTTGTATCACCTCGTACCTGAGCACACCACAGATTTCTTCTGTCTCCCTCACAAACCCCAGCAAAGGTCAGCTTTATGCATTTCTTGGCAAACCCACAACTGGCTGGACTGGTTTGAAAATGCCTGGTGGCCTCGTGTGAGCTTGTTTGAGGACATCCTCTGCCAGGGGATGGGTCAGTGCCCAGGCCAACGTGGCTGTGCTCTGTCAGGTGTCCATCCCACTGTCCACCCCGCTGGCACAGCCTGCAGCCATCCCCTGTCATCCTGCCGTGCCTCTGGGTGGAGCTGGCCGTGTTACCTTGCAGGAGTTTGAGGGAATCTAGAAATCATTTTGGCCACACCTTCCTGTGCCCTTCCATCTGTGGCACAGGGGACCAGGCTTTAGCTTCTGAGTCGCACCAGCAGCCAGGATAGCAAGATAAAGGCTTATCCATTAAAACATCATCCTTGACTCCTGCAGACCCAGAGCTGCACTCATCAGTCCTTGTTTGAGCGATTAAGGATTGTGCCATTAGTCTGCTGCTTAATGAATATTGAAATGCTGCCTGGAAATGAAAAGGCATCTCTTTTTCTGCGGCACAAACAAAGCAGGGATGCTTTCCACTTAGAGGGATGGTCCCTAAGTGTTGGGTGTCACCCCTCTGGAGCTGCAGCAACGCCCTCATCTTTGAGCTGAAGGGAGAAGTGGGAATCTTGTGGCTGGTAATAGCCAGGCCATTATTTTAAGGATACAAATGTTTAATGTACAATAACGAGTCACATAATGAATGTCCAAATGAGTGATGCTTCCTTCAGTTTTACATTTCCAGAGGCGTAGAAAGTATTGGTCACTTTGACATGGGAGGCAGTCAGGCAATTACACTGCTGTGCTCTGAAAAGAGGGGGTTTTATTTCATAACAAAAAACTTGAGGAAAGGCCCAGAACACCCTGTGCTTCTTGGACACTGCTTTCAATTCAATTTGCCTCTGCTCCAGGTTAAAAAGGGATGTGGGTTTTGGGGCTGTCAAGCTAGTTTTGGGTTTTTGGAAGTGGAGAGCAGGAAGGCATCTCTAAATGATATTTTCTTTCCATAGAAAGACAAATGAGAATTCATAAGGTCTGGTTACCCTTTGTAGCAAGGGATGGTGGTGGATGCCACCAGCCAGGAGCAAAGCTGGGCTTGCTCTGGGTGGGACATGTGCTCTGGCTTGCCATGTGCTCACAGATGTGCAGGGTTGGGTGCTGGTCTGCTCTGACCCCACTGCCGTGTTACCAAAACTCTTGTGGCTTCAAGGGGTTTGCCCAGAAGCTTTCAGTACCCTCTTTTTTTTTTTTTTCTTTTTTAAAAAAAGCTTTCTCATAAGTGAGTTAATGAGAGAAGTTTAACAAAATATTTTGAGAATGAAGACTCATTTTTTTCCCCTTACTGAAATTTTGGGGGAAGCACAGTACCATTGTCATTTTAGCTGGGCAGCACCACCTAAATATTCCTCATGGCTCAGGAAACAATGCAACCTGGGCAATTTCAGTGATGCTGGAAAATCAGTCTTGTGCATGCCACGTGCAGGGGAGGTCCCAAATGTTGCCTTACAAAGTTTTAGTGTTCATGGAAAAATAAACCCTCCAGGTTTTTATCTATTTTACTGAAGGCTAAAATGAACTCTTATGCATATTTAATAAGAATATTTGTTTTGTGTTTAGCCCAGCATTACGGATACTTCTTCCCCTTAATAAGCTCGTGCCAGAGCTCCTGTCGCCGTAGCCTGAAGGCCGTGTTCTGTGAGGATGAAAAATGAACGTATTATTTACCTATCAATAGCAGGCCAGGCTGATCAATGCCGACCAGCACTGCCCCACCCTGCCGGCAGGAGGGCTGCCCCCGCCGGAGCAGGGCTGCGACTTCATCCCTAACGTGGAGCTTTCAACCACCGGGCCGACAAAATGCCTCTCTGACAGCCAAGCCATTAATTACCATCATCTGAGCCTAATTCATTCATCCCTTTCCCTCTCATGCAGAGGGACAGGGAGGGCCGAGGGCACTTGGGGAAACATAGGCATGATTCCATATTCGTTATGCGGCGAGCGCTGCCTGCGACTTTGTTGGTTGCAGTGGCTTTAATTGAATTGGCTTGCCAATAAAGCTGTTGTCATTCAGTAAGTGAATTTGTTGTACTACTCGCACCACAGCTGCTGCATACAACCAGGCGTTTCCTGAAGGCAAGCCAACCTTGTGCTACCCTGGCTGGAGGGTTTTTTTCTTCTGCCTTCCCCCAAAACTGGCTGTGAAATATCCTTTGGGTGCTGTTTGCCACCTGGGAGGAACAGGGCATCATCACCTGCCTGAGCCCCTCCTGCAGGGCTGTGTCCTGACCCCAAAAAAGGGTGGCTGTGAGTGGGGTGCTGGTTGTCCCTGGGGGTCTGGGACTGGCTGGTCAGACCATGTGCTTTTCCAATTAACGGGCTCTGACCTCCCTTACCCTGGGCTGGTGCTGATAGAGCATCATTGTTCCTTGCAGGAAAAGTAAATACAGAATATGACAGACGATATATTTTGTTAGTCAGGAGCTTAGAGTCCCATTAAGAAGTCTGGCAATATTGATAAAATAAAGCAACATTAGGAGAGGCATTTATTATGGGTTATGCAGGCTGTTGGGCCAAAAAATTTCTCCAACTTTCTGCAGTTTATAAAACATTAGGGAAGGAGAGGGGGTGGACTGCTTGATTTATGGTGGCTGTAAGTGATACTGAGATGAAGTAAAACATCCAGAGGTCTGAGAAAGTGTTACTTTTGTGTTTTAATGTGTGGTGTGAGCGTGCACACAGAGGCAGCTCAGGGGTGGCTGAGGACCAGCACTCCCTGCACAAACACCTCATCCTTCTCACAGGGACTGAGATGCCAACCCCACACCTGAGTTACCTCTGCCCCTCTTCTCTGCTGGGTCAGAGCAAAAAGCCTGTGTTTTTCAACCCCCCAAGAAGAGGGGGAACAGATCTGGATCTGTTTCAAGAGGTTGTGGCTGGGTCCCAACTCCAGTTGGGATGAAAGACTTTTTCTTGGTGCTGTGCTGAGCTGGGGAAATGACCCCAAGAGAGAAGTTTCCTTCAGATTTTGTTGTTGTCGTTGCTTTTTAATAACAATCTCATAAAGCTTCACATTGAATTCTGAATTAATTCCATCAGATTTATGTTTATTGTAGATTATTTTAACAAATCCAGAACAGGGGGTAGGTCAGGTACTTCAAGCCCTCTGCTCAAGCTGGATTACACTCACCTCTATATGCAGGAGCTGAAATGATATTTTGAGTGTTGATCTCTCTTGAGGTAAATCCTACATTTGAGGAGAGAAGCTGGATGTTAGATGGTGAAATTTAGCACATGAATGCCTGTTTCTAGACAACCAATAAAACCCCTAAATTTTGCCCCATATAGGCCCATGTTATTTGAGTTGTAACTAATGAAGAGAAGCCTAAAAATTGCTTGATAATAGTAAAACTTTGCCTTCAGTACCAATGGAGGTAGCTGGTAATGGGGAGGTGTTGCCTTCAGTGCTGGGAGCCTGCTGGTACAAATCCATGGAAATGGTTTTGGCAAAGGCTGTGGTGCCTATTTCCAGCCCAGGAAAAGTCACTTTTCCTGGTGTACTGGGAATAAAAATATATCAAGCATAAAGCCTGAGGGCCTTCAAGTACTTTGCCTGCCTCCTCTTTGTGGGGCACCAAGTCTAGGAGCAGAAATATGCTGGGAAATGTCCCACTGAGGCCTATAAGACCATGGCTTTCTTCCCCTCACTGTTTCTTAGGATTTCTCCTAGAAATCAAGATGCTGACCCACAACTCCAGGAAATAACTATGTGAGAACCATCAGCCATAATGTCTGATGTTAGGCAACACATCTGGAGTCATGGGGCAGTGAGGGTGAAGCCTGGAGTGTTTTAGGGCTGGAATCCACAGCAGCCACCTCTCCTGATGATTTGGGGTGATGCTGGGTTCCAGCATTTTCCTGCTGCACCAAGCCCTGTGAATTTGGGTGTTTGTGGCATGGGACAGCCCCTTGGGTTGTCCAGTCTGCTGGAGCTTCAGGTCACTGGGGGCCAAGAGGGTGGGGGAATCTTACTGGTGAACCTAAACCTGTGGTGTGGGTTATCCAAGCAATCCAATTTGCTGTGCACACTCACCTTGCAGCAGTAACACTCCCCAAGTAGCTGTGCCAGTCAATTATAGACTTAGGGTGGCCAAGAACCTCTTCTATCATCTCCTCCCACCACTCCCCAAGCCTCTGCCAGAGAGGACAAGCCCAGTGGCAGCCAGCACACATCGACCTCAGGATGTCATGGCAAGGAGCCAAGGCAAAAGTTCTGGATAACTTCATCTTGTCTTTTCCTTTCCTTGGGTATAATATAAATGTATGTGGAATGCAACTGCACTACTATTAAAAAAAAAACAAAGCCAGGCTGACAAGGGCTTTTGTATGTCTGTATCCCCCATGCTATTAGAAATAACTTCTCATTAGTAAGAGCCATGTAATTCTCAATTAGTAGCTAATCAAGCAGGCACTTCTTTATTTAGAAGGTTTATATTTTTCTTAATTCTTCTGCGCCCACCACATTCACAGTATAAGGAAATTGTGCTGGCCTTTCTTTAGAGTGAGATTTCTGTACAGAAAACACAAAGCCTAATTTTTCAGAGATTGAGTTAATGATGATTGGGAGACCAATGACTTGGAGAAGGAGGACTTGAGTGAAAGGGAGCTGCTCACTGAAATCAGACCCTAGAAGTGCCATGAATTTAGGTTTGTAGCAGGCCAATGCTTATTTTTCTTTATGCCAGGCACTGCTATTGCCATTAAACCTTGTAGGGTTGAGAAAGAAAAAAGTCCATCTGGAAGAATCGTGGCAAGGGGAGAGGAATTTGGTGAATGTTCAGATCACAAATCCTGGTTATAACTATCTGAATGGTTCTCATTAAAACAACTTTCACAGAATTGTGGAACGGCTTGGATAGGAAAGGACCTCAAAGGCCTTTTAGTTCCAACCCCCTGACATTCAGCTCTGTGACAACACACTCTTGAAACCTTCATGTGCCAAGTTTGCTTCAAAGTAACCTATGCAAAAAAAAAAAAGAAAAAAAAAAAGCACAATCTGTGTGTGTGAGTTTAGGAGCAGGGTAAAAAAACCCAGGGAATGGAATGTCTTTAAGGCCCATGAGCACCCGATCTGTAGGAATTACCTGGTGTCTGTGATACAGGTGGGACGTGCCTCCCGCCCTTCGTGTCTCTGCGAGCCGCAGGAGGGCCCGGATCCTCCGCGCCCAGCCCTTCGCTGGCTGCCGGAGCTGTAATTACCTGCGTGGGTGGCAAAATGGCCCAGGGCTCCCCGTTTGCATTTTGTGCAACTCGAACGTCCCCTCCTCGTTCGGGTACGGTGGCAAATAAAAACCCGAGCGGGGCAGCGGCGGCTGTCGGCGAGGAGTTTTGTAATAGCATGAGAATGGGTTTTATGACAGTGCTGAGGCTGCAGGGCTGGTGCAGATCACGCGTTGGGAGAAGGCTTTTGTGCATCTCCACGGCTTTTTTTCCCGGGAGGTTTATGGCTTGCCCAGCGCTCGCCGGCCGTGTGAAAGTCGGGCGGTGCGAGGCTCGGTGTCGCAATGCGTGCGGAGGTACCCGCAGCTGCAAGTGTGGAGCAACATCCCAGCCCTGCCTGCTCGGCCTGGCCTTCCACAGACCCGCTCCCTGTCCCTGCCCCTTGTTTTCTTTGTGCGCTTTTCCCCCTCCTGCGCCTGGACCTGCGCTCTCGCACCAGCACCGTGTGCGCCCTTGCCGTGCGCTAAATCCCGCAGCCTCTCTGTGTCCGGGATGAGTTCCTGAGCCTTTTTTCTCACCTTGGGGTGCTGCTGTAAGAAGGTTTGGCTGTGCCAGGGGTCTCGAGTGAGGCAACTCTCCCTTGTGTCGCAAGGGAAAGCCGAGGGGGTTTCCCTGCTGTGCTCGCCAGGAGCTGGGATTAGACCTTCCTTGAGCCGCCTGTGTGTCCCAAAATGCAGCTTTAGTGGTCCAAAGCCTGGGCTCTGAAGGGTGAAGCTGAAAGGCAGGTACAGCTGGGCAGGGATCAATCAACTCTGAGACTCTACTCCCTGATAGGTTTGTGTTCCTTTGCAGCATCTCAGTGGATTTGGTGATTTCAAGGCTCTCTGTGTGCAAAGTTTTATCTGCTTTCCATGGGTTGTCCCTGCTCTTGGGTACTTTTTGAATGAGAGCTCCGGAACAATTTAGATATTTTGGTATTTTAGAAGCGCTTTGCTCCTCAAGGGCAACTCCCCTTTTTCCTGGGCAGTGCAAGGAGCCTCTCCCTGTTTGTCAGCTGGCAGAAATTATCAGAGATTGCTTTGTGCATTGTGGAAAGCATCGTTTGAGTTCTACAGCAAGGACCTGGGAGGACATCTGGCATTCACCCCAGGGGTAATCCGAGCTTGATGTCCCCACAGCTGAGTTTGGGACAACCCCTTTTCAGAGTGGATGTCTGCCTTTCTCCAAGAGGCATTTTTGGGTGGACTGGAAGATCTGATGGGAGCCTTCTTACAGCTGTGCTTTGTGATAGTAGCTCTCTGCATAGAGATTGTGCAATGAGGTCAAAAAGCCCATTATGCTGAGGAAAATCTTCCTGTTGGCTTCATTGGGTGTTGCTCCACCTCTGCAATGAAATCAGAAGTCAGAACCTGCAAAAATGTGCAGGTGAGATGCAGAAAGTCTTAAATTAGCTCTACACAGAAAAAGGAGGGTAGAAAACAGCCCCAGACCCGATAAAATGTGACACAGGTACCATTCTGAAACTTCCTCTTCTGTTATTTTCAAAGTACTGTTTAAATGGTGTTTCAGTATTACTGGACTTTTCATAGAGACAACACTTGCTCTGAACAATTAATTTCCAGGTGATCCACTTTAATTTGTTTGTGCTCACCAGGAAGGGAGCATATCCACTTTAAAGCAGCTGGCCTGAGAGAAATTCACAATGATGAGAAACACTCTGCTTTACTGCAAACCTGTGCACGAGCTGGATGTTGCCTTTCCCAGTCCAGCTCTTCCCTGCAGCTGGAATTCCTAATATGCAGTTTATTGGCTAGGGCTAGATTGGTGTGCAGTGGAAATTACTGAAGTTGAGAGAGATGCTCTGGATTTGTTGTGAAATGACCAAAATCCAGCCATAGGCCTGAGAACATTCTTCAAAAGACACAGAAATTGTAGCTAAGCTGCTGCTGCTGTGGAGGAAAGCAGAGCATGAGAGGGGAGGAATGAAGATTGCTCCATGGTCCTCCCTGGAGCCTGAACATCCCAAATCTGACAGAGCTGCCCTCGCACTCTCCCGACTCTCACACGGCTGCTGGGCTGAGCAAGTGTGGACAAACCCTGCCCAGAGCTGCTGCCAAGCTTCTCCAGCTCTTTCCACCAGTTTGCCCAAGTGCTCAGGCGATAAGATTCGTCCTGCCCTGTTTTTGCAAAGGGATTTGGTGGTTGCAAAACATGTCCCATTATTGACGGGAAGTTGTTCCCATCTGTTTCGATGGTCTGGTACTAATGAGTGGGCAATCTCAATCGAGTTTCCAGGGGACAGCTGTCCCCTTCTCACTTTCTTCCTCACAATCACAGTCATCATCACTGTGCTGGACTCTAATTGGAATTCTTAGTTACAAGGGCTTCTTCTGGAAGTGCTTTCCACAAGAAATGGAGTTATAGGAGGAAAAGTGCCTTTCCAGCAGCTGCGTTGTGTTTTATGTGCAGAAAGGATCTGGGGTTTTTAGTGATGTTGTACAAGCCTTAAACTCTCTTTAGAGAGGGAATCAAAGGACATGAACTATAGTAGATTAAGTAAGAGGAATAAAAACAAACACTGCTATCCCTTTGGCTTATTTCCTAACCCTCCCACCAGTCAATAGGTGCCTGCTCCAAAGTGCCCTGTCTTGTAAATGCATGCCCAGAAAATGCAGCTAAAAAAAAAGAAAAAAGTCTGCTGCATATTCAGAGTTGGGATCAGGTGGAAGCGTTTGTGGTTCTCACTGGTTTGGTGATATTTGAAATGTTATTCAAAATCATGCAAAGTTGGGTTCTGCACTTGGAGCCATGGAGGTGGGGAGATTGGTGCTGCAGGGGATGTTCCCATGGAAGGGAGAAGGCTGGAAATTACATGGAAGAGTAAATGCAGCTTATAGCCTGAGAAGTGTCATGGTCTTCTACCTCAGAAGTGACCTTTCCCTGCTGCTTTAACACCCCTTGCTCTGCTGTTCCTCTCTGCTTCCTGTCTGTCTGTTCAGAGTCACCAGGGCCCCACACAAGCCCTCAGTTTTGGTGGAGGTGCCTCCTGCTCACACAGAGGTCTCTTCTCCCCACGTGGAGATGTCCAAAGGATGTGCTTTCTGGGAGCCAGGGCACACTCTGAGTGCAGAGGTTACTGAAGCTTGTTTAAAGTGAAGCACATGCTGTGCCATGGGGTGGGGTAGAGACCTCAACTTCTAAGAGTGGAGGTTGGGGTCAGCTCCTTTTGTCTCATGTGTCCTGTCTGAGGCCTTGAGTAGTCTGGCTTGGACTTCCTCACTGGCGAGTCACCCGTGATTGCAGGTGGTAATTCACTCGTGTGTGTGGTTCCTCCTATCTCCCTCCTTATCTCAGCTGTCTGCACTGACTTCAGGCTGCTCTTAAATCTGTGAAGAGCTGTGGTGGTGGTGTGGTGTGAGCTTGGTTTGAGCTCAAGTCAGTGAGGAGCAGTGTCTCAGCCTGTTGGAAACTACTCGTGGTAGCTGGATATTGATGCATGTGATGGGCTTTCGTTACTAAACTGCAAAACACCACAGCAATACCTGTTCAAAGACTTGCTGGGGGGAAAAAGAAAATCAAAATAGTTCTTTTGTTGAGTTCTGGAGCAGGCTGGGGAGTTGTGAGGCCAGAGAGGAAGGCAGGCTCCACGCTCATGATGGACCATGTGCTTTGCCAGCTCGCTGGCCCGATCCATCAGGAGCCCTGCAGAAGTGCCTGCCTTGGCCACAGATGTGAGTGTGGAGCAGCAGCACTGAATCACCTGTCATCCCACACGGCTGGGGTGAAAGGGGAGGCTATTTACATAAATTATTGGAGAGCAGTAAATATTATTTCATGATATCACATCAAGATTAACTTAATCAAACCTGATATTAAGAGGAAGGATGATTTGCTTTTAGCCAAAGACACAATTAAAGAAGGTGCTTGAGGGTAAAGGAGAGTGCCTACTTAGGAAGATGTTTATCACACAATGGGTGATAATGGGTTGGGAAGCTTATAACCGAGATCTTAACTCCTTTGTGGATTTTGTAGCTACAACTCTCCTAATTTTAGCAGCTGTTGCAGTCTCAGGAAGGAGAGCATGAATGAAATGTAGTTGTGGGGTTTTCTTGTGGGGTTTGGCTGGAAGGGAGAGATACCTTAACATTCATTTCAAAGGTTTCTGGGAGATTTTCTTGGCAAATATCATCCAAAGTGAAGGCAAAACATTTAACTCTTCCCAGCTGGACTGGGAATGTGTCTGGCCTCAGCTATGCTGTGGGTCAAGGCTGTGCTTTTTGTTGCCTGGAGTCTGTAGAAGGTTAAAGACATTGCAACCTCCCCTTCTCACTGCTGCTTTTCTCTGGGTGAGTAGATCCATGTCTGCTGAATGAAGCAATGGAATCATAGACTATCCTGAGTTGGAGTGTCATTTGTTTGCTGGGAGTGGGTTTGTCTTCTAGAATCATGGGAGACAATGCCTTGAGTTTCCATAGCATGTGAATCATGTGTAGCTCTTTCCAGTGGTTGAAGTGGAAGCTCAGTGTTGTATTAGCTGAGAGAACAGAACCTATGCAAGTTTATTGCCTCCAGAGCTTCCTGCAAGGGGATCCCTTTTACACAACTTAAACAATATTTTAGAAATTTTTTACAGAAAAGCCAAAGCTGACCCGTTTGGGCAGTTCATACATGAATCCCTGCTCCCTTTCTTTTTGAGGAAGGCTGAGATTTCCCTCACTCTCATATTTTTTAATCAAACCCGAAATTATTGGTTGAGGGGGTGGGAGCTTAAAATGGAAAATCTTGGACAAGCCTGAACCACATCTCCTCTTTGTGTAAAGTGTCCTTGGTTCCAGACAGCCAGCACCAGCTGCAGGAGCTGGGAAAGGTTCAAGATGTGCTCAGCACATTCCAGGATTAGACCCATTGTTTAAGTAATAACACTCAATCTCACAAGCCCATCTTCATTTTTGTTTTCCATCCAGTCTTTCCACATGAAAGGTGTAAGGGCTTTCTTTTTTCCTTAGCTCTTTCCCTGCCCTTGTTCCTGGTGCTTTCATAAACCACTGTGAAAGGTTATGTGGCTCCTCTCCCTGAGGTCTCCAGTGACAGAGAGCAGAATTTAGCCCAGGGCAGTAGTAAACAACTAAAAAAAAACCACCCAAAACAAAATCAACCCAAAACCTGCATCTTAATTATTTCATGTTTATTTAGTTCAAGTGATGCATAGCAGTGGTTCTTCAGCAGCCACCTGTGGGATGCTCAGGCCTTGTCAATACATCTATCCCTGCTTTCAATGCCTGAGTAATACAAGCATCTGCTGCCACTTGACAAGTGATGCTCTACTGACCATTTCTAACAACTCCCACCTGTTCATGTTTGCAAAACCAAGTCTGAAATGCCTGGCCATGGGAAGAACAGCCCTAGCACTGCTTTGTAGCCACAGCTTTTCCCTCCCTGGCTTCTGCAGGAAGCTGTGGATCACTGATTTCAGAGGGTTGTAGAATTATTTGGGTTGGATGGGACTTTAAAGATGGTCTAGTTCAATCCTCCTGCTCACTGAGGACAGCACATTCTTTTAAGGGCTGGTCACCTCTTAGATACTGCACTTTTCAGCCTGACTTTGCCAGGCCTCTGAGCTATAGAATTTAATTTTTAAAAATAACAATAGGCACTTTTATCCTTTTCCCAGTCTTAAATGTGAAGGTGTTTGTAGGTAGAGCTGTTAAATCTTCCTGTGATGATGCTCAAGCTGCAATGCAGCTTTGATAACACGGAGATGATGGTGAAACAAAGGCTTGTTGTGTCCCTCCCAGGTCAAGGGCTGGGCTGCATTTCCCCAGAGGACAGTCTGGAGCTTTCAGAGGGGCTGGACCCTTGTTTTGGGGAGTTCCTCCTCTGACAAACCCTGTGCACCTGCACTGGTGGTAGGATGTCCCTGCTCTGTCTGGCAAGCTATTCAAGCTTGTCCACTGGTGCTTTAATGCTACATTAACACTGGTTTTATATTTCTGGATCAGCCTTTACTCCCACAATTTTCTGGTTTGATGCTGTGTGTCCTTTGTTCCCAGCAAGTAAACCTGCTGCAGAAAGGAAGTTTTCCACGCGTTGCTGCTTCTTTCCTACTGTGGGAGACCTTTTCTGTGTCAGCTGTGTGAATTCTGCCCAAAACTGCAGCTCCTGGAAGTGCCCCTTTCTGCCAGGTAGCTGAAGGGGAAGTTGGCTGACAGTCACATTTTCCTTACCAAGCTGAATTTTGTTCTCTCCAGCATTTGGTCATACTTGCTTTGCTGGGACAACTTCTACCAGAGGCAGGAGGGATGGGATTTAGGCTCGGCCTGTGTTGAAGGAGAACCTGGTGAACCAAGTGGCTTGATCACAGCATTGGAGACTGAATTATTTATTATAAACCCTGATAGTCTTGCTCAGATTATATTATCTTTTCATCAGGAATAGCCTTAGCAGTAGCTTTAGCCATGGTCAAAACCTGATTTGTCATGGAAGCAAAAAATGAGGCACTTTTTTCCTTTGTATCTCGGGGGTTTTTGGGCCCAGGAGCATGTGAGTAACTATTCTAAGGAAAAGATTTTTGGTGAAACACAGGTAAGACCTTAGAGACTTTAATTGCTCCTGTGGGAAGTCAGCCCAGGTTAAATAAACCTGGGGCTGTGGGTGCAGAGCCCTCGGGAGCCAGGGAGGGAACACCTCCTCTGAGGATAGCTGAGGAAGCAGATATGGGAGTTAAATTAAATGGGTGTTGCTGGTGCAATGTTACCCAATATTTTTGCTTTGGAATCACAGTGAGAAGTATTTTGTGGAGACTTCAGGCACTGAGATAAATGTGGGCATGGCAGGGGCTCACCTGGGGAAAAGTCAAGCAGGGCAGTTTGAAGCACCTTGTCTCCAGCTCAGCTCAGCCCACCTCACCTGTGGGTGAGGCTTTTGTAGAAGGCTTGGGCTTTATTCTGGGCTCTAGTTGAGGCTTTGTGACATCTGGAAGTTTTAATCTGGAGTTTTAACCCAGAGATACAGCTCGATCCATGAGAGGATTGTGCAGATAAACTCATTACTGTTTGTAGAATACTTAGGAGCCACTTAAGCATATCAATAAGTTTAGAGTGTTATTACTGCATGGACTTTGATTAAATCCCTTCGTGTCAGATCTCCTCCTAAACAATTTCATCAAAAGCCTGTGCTTTTTTTAAGAGTGTGGGTTTTTTTAAAAATTTGTTTTGTTTGTTGAATGTTGATTTCAGTTCCAAGCTTACAGAATCTGGGGCAGTCCTGGAGCTGCTTGAAAATGTTCAAAGCTTTTCCTGGCTTATTTCTTTAGTCAGTAATATTGTAGTGAATGGGAAGCTTGAGCTGTAGAGAGTTTTAGCAAATCTTAATTCTGCCTGTCACAGCTCCACAGGTCTCTGCACGTGCAGCTCTGGTGTGGTCAGATCCAGATCCCACAGGGATGTGGGAATGATCTGATGGGGTTTTTCAAGGCAAGAGCTGGGCAGACCCACGTGGAAACACTTCTATTCCTACAGCTGTGCCTGGGCTGAAACTGGGAAGTGCTTTGCCCGATGCTCAGGACAGATGAACGTTGAGAATTTGATGTAATCCCAGACCTCAGGCATGAAACTCAGCTTGACCTTTCCTGTCGGGTGCTTTTGTGCAATCCTACTGGACATTTAGCAACGGGAAGGGAAGTGGAGGAAGGATATCAGTTCAACCATATGTCAATGCTGGGACGTGGAGTGACAGGGAGAGGAAGGGCTGAGACGTGTGTGGAGGCACTGGTTAAAATAAGAGCCTTTATGGAGGGGAACTGAGGGGCTCAGGGGACTGATGCTCTTGCTGGAGGTCACCAGTTCACATCCAGCTTGTGGAAGTAGTGACCAAAATTTGTAATTAATTAATGAACTTCTTTCTGTGCCCACTGAGCATCCCTCTCCTGTGGTCCTCCCCAGCCTGATCACGGGTCATAAAACTTTCGGCCACAAGTGGTCCCTTTTGGCAGATTAATGAAGGGTTTAATGGCTCTGCTGGGGGTGGTAAGAGGTTTGTCTTGTCCCTAAAAGCCAGCTCTTAAGGGAAGGTTATTCTGCCTTCAGAAAATGTGGACTTTAAGCTCCAAACTGGGGTTTGTACTGATGGATCACGGGTAACAGACCAAAGCTGATGCCAGGATGAAGATGGCATTGTCCCTGATGCAGTCACAGGCAATTCTCACCCTGTTTCTCAGAGAGATGCAGTTTTACTCCCTGTGTTTTCTCAGCACAAGCCAGGGCACAGAGCTGCTGCTGGTCTGAATGCAGGGGCTGAGCTGGATCACAGCAGCTTCTCCCAGCATCTTCTGGCAGGGAAGGTGGACGTTAGGATTTGAACAGATTTGCACTGCAGATTTATTTGCTTTCCTGCCAGAAACCAGAACCTCTGGCTCTGGGCTCATTTACTTCAGACTTGCATTAACTTTGGAGTTTGATGGCTCTGGCACCGAGCTCAAGCTCGCAAAATGCACCAACAGCATGACATTAATTCTCTTTCAGCAGCGTAAGAAGGCTGTCTGAAAATAGATGCCAATTTAAAAATAATATTTCAGGGCCTGCTCAGTGCCAAATCAGACCTTTGGCCATTTATAGTATCTGTCTTTCTGGCAGAGATTGGCTTTGGATGCTTCACATCAAGATCTGGTGTTCAGACAAGTAGGGCACAAGGAAATGTATTGCTGAAAAGGATGTGAAAGAGGAAAAAACCTCTCAAAGGTCCCCCAGACAACACTTCTCCCCCATCCTGCAAAGCAAGAGAGGATTGGAGATGGTCTTGCAGATCTCTGCCAGTGAATAGCTGCTGCCCATTTAAAGGGATCTGCTTTTATTGAATAAAGCTAACATAGAAGTGTGAATGCTTGTAAGCTTGCATGTGGAAATTTGTGAACCAGGAGCAGCTTGATTTGCAAGGAAAACCTTAAGTTTCAGTAATTTATAACAGGACTTGGCTATAACTTCAAGCCAATTATGTAGCTGCCTGTGATGTTTTTTTGGGAGGCTGGATGCAGAGTGAGACCCTACAACAGCTTTGTTTCTGGTTTTTTTTTGGTTGTGTGTTTTGGGGTTTTTTTTTATTACAGGGGTTGCAGCTCCACCTGGCATTTCTCTGGCCTGAGGAATGAACTGGGTGCATTGATCTCCTACAAAACCTCTCATTCTCAGGCAGGTGGACAGATCCACTTGCATGAATCACCCAGTGCAAGCAGATCCCAGAATGATCTGGGTCTCTAAAGGGACATCCCTTTCTTAGCATGTCAAAATATGTCCTTGAATATTTTGTTTCAAAAAGCACTTTAAAAAATTTTAATTTAGTGAAGCACATAATACTTTATATTATTGTTGTGCTGGACAATAACAACAGCATGAAACAGTCTGAAATGCTTCAAAGCAGGATCTCTGGACAAAAGGGTGTATTAGATAAAAGGCAACTTTTGCAAGTGTTAATTTTTGTTATGTGAGGGTGAGGAGTTGTTACTGACCCTGCTGGGGAGAAGGGAAACTGAGGAACAGAGCAGTGAAGTGATGAATCTGAAATCTTGAGTTGCTGCCAAAAAATGAGACTTGAGTTTTTTTTGGTAACTGGCCTCAGTCTGGGAAACCAACCTGTGTAGGAACTACACATGGAAACCAACCTCTGCAAACAAAACCTGTGTTTTTGTAAAATCAAATCAGGGTGGATGGGGTGTGGATGGGTGTGAAACCCTGAGCAAAGCATCCCTTCCCCAGCTTGTGAAGCCCCCCAGAGCAGCTCCAGGGTGGGCTGCACCCTCGGAAGGCGCCTGGGGCTGTGGTCAGCCCCAGTGTGGGATGGGAGCAGAAGAGAGCAGGACTCACCAGTTCCTTTTTCTTAGCACAGGGCCACAACTGAGATGAGGCAGGCACTCTCCCTTCCCAAATTTTCTTTCTAAATTCAGGTTGGAGTCGTGTGGGAAATTTTTTTTTTAATTTTTTTTTAAACCAGCAGCAGAAGTGGGGCATATAGTGTAAATAATAACGGGGGTTTATGGATTTCCTTGGAGTTGTTTGCCCAAGAAAGGGAAAGCTGGATCATGTGGGTCATTGGTCTGGGTGCAAGGAGCTGGCCTGTTGTTAAAAGCAGTATTGATCTGTGAAGAGGGGATTTTCAGGTGCTGTCTGTCCAAGACAGTTCTGAATCAAATTCTACCAAAACTGTGAAGTTCTGAGCTCACAACCATGGGAACTTCATGTGGCTCTTATTCCAGGAGATTCCCACTCAGGCATGCTGACTGAATTTTGGGGATTTTAAGGAAAAGCCCTTTTAACCTGATGCTCCTGTAATTAGTGCAGAGGTGGCTTCATCCAATTCAGTCATCAGGAGGAATGCTTTGGGATCTGGTTGCATCCTCCCTCCTTCCCCTGCAGCCAGTGTGGGCAGATGTTAGCAGGGGGAAATGAGGAGAAAACCTGGTGGTGGTGGGGTTTGTTTGTCAGGAAGCATCTTTAGTGTTCCAAGTATCTCCACTCTGCTCTTTCTGGGGTTTTGGGCTGGCTCTGGACGTTGATTTGTCCACAGGAGCTGCCCAGTGTGGGGTGCTCAGGCACCCTGAGCGATGCTGTTTGTGAGATGTGGGTGTTTCTGGGACATCCCATGAGTGAAAACTGTCCCTGAGTGTCTCCTGATTTGGGACAACCCGTGTCTGAGGCCACCAGCTTGCCCTTGGCTGGGGAAGCTGTGAACAGAGAGGTGCTGAAAGGTCTCTTCAGCAGGAGAACAGCATTCCTATGGACCCTTTTTGTGCTTGGAAACATCCTGGGAATTAGGAACAGGCTCTTCAGGAGGTGGAATAATGCCCTAATTCTTGTGGCAAACCAAGTGTACCTAAATTAAAAAACCAAACCAAAACAACAACCCACAAAACCCCCTCAAACAAACCAACCAAAACAACTAAAAAAAACCTACCAAAACCCCCCTCTACCTTGCTGGCAGAAAGGTCCTCATTGCTCTTTCTTTCACCTGCAGTTTTTCAAAGTCCATTTTGAAGCTAAAAAGCCAATTTTGGGGATGCTGCCACACAGCCCCTGCGTTTTCCTGCACGTTTGGGCACCCCCTGGTACTTTCCCATGAATTTCACTACTGCATTAACCCCTTCCAAAGACCCGTGTACAGTGGCAGAGAATTTGGGTTAAAAGCACCTCCAAAATGCTGTGCCAAGGCACATCCTGTGGGAATGGTGGTCCTGAGCCCACCCACTGCAGTCCTGGCAGGAGGATTGTGGAAGCAGGAGCAGATAACTATACTTATTCCTTCTCCTCAGTAGCACCTTGATGTCAGGGAGGTGGTGGGGAAATGGGGCTGCTCCAGAGATGAGAGATGAGGCCTCTGAGTCTGAAGCTCTGACTGTATTTTTATTTATATATACACCAAAAACCCCCCTATTAAGTCCTTAAAAAACCACCTATTTATAAGATGACCAAAACCTTTGTGTTTAGTGACCTTTGAAAATAACTTTTTTTTTTTTTTTTGGTTGAAACCTGGCCCCTGGGTTCATCTGTCTCAGAGTTTCACTTCTACCTCCTCTCTCTCATTTCCCCTTTACCTCCCCTCTTGGTACTTTTCCTGGGCACTGCAGTTAGGGTCTGGCTGGATTGATGCCAGCCTGATGGACAGCTTGGAACTGGTCACTGCAGAGGAGCTCCCCCTTCACAACTCTCCCCCTGGCAAGGTGGAACCCAACAGACAAAGGGATCAAAGTATTTATACAAATATTGGTGCTAGCCATGCAAAATAATTTAAATTTTACCTACTGTACTTGGGAAAAAAAAATCTGTTGTTTGTTTTGGGGTGTTGCAGGAAGCCTGGGATGTTTTCACAGTTGCAAGTTTATGCTTTACAGACTTTTTAGCAAAAAAAAAATACTGTGCTTTTGATAGGATGAAAATCTGTTATTATGGAACAAAATGGAAATCCAAAGCATTGTATGATTTGCTTTCTAGGTGAAACTCACTGGGTGGGCTTTTTTTTTATTATTTTTCCAGTTCTTATAGAAATTAATTTGACATCTTCATTAAAACTGCCTCACCTATTAGCTCAACACAGAGTTTCAAAAGTTTTTTTTTTATGAGTAAAGCTATTTATCATGGGGGTTGTATGTGTAAAGTAGGAATTTTTATTTTATTTTTAATGTATTTGCATAGGGAAATATAATACAGAGATGTCTGGGAGAGGGAAAAAAAAACCTTTCTGGTTTTAATCACTGTATGTCTCATTGTGATATATGACTGTAGAACTTGGTAAAGAAAAAAACCAGCAAAAATTGTTTAGTAGCATCTTTTTGTATTTATTCTATAGTATAAATGCTGTGTTTGTAATAATGTAGTGCATAGAGATTAGCTAAAACAAAAAGCTCACACCAGCAGCCCAAAACCTCCGAGCAACGCATCAAACCAAAGCCAGCATCCAAACAAAATTAGAGGGGAAAAAAAAAACCCCACATGGGAAGGTAAACCCTATAGTAGGGAGGAAAAACAAAAGTGATTAGTTAAAGTCCTGCCTCGCCACTGTTTGCCTTGCAAAGAGGGAGGCTGATTTAAAGGAGGAGGGGAGAGGGGGAAAAAAAAAAAGGGGGGATTAATGTGAACTTTAATACTGAAGCAGTGTGTGTTTACTGCTGGTGACCACAAGACATAAATCTTGCGAGCACAATGTACAATGCGAGGCAGCCCCCAGGTTTTTTATTTTTTTTTTCTCTCCCTCCTTTTTTTTTTTTTTTTCTTCCAGCCTCAATTTGTGTGCAAGTGTGTGTTAAGTGCCGTTGAAAAATAGTGACCTTTAATAAAGGATCGTATCCTGAGACTATTTTCCCAGACACACAGTGACCTTTCAAACCAGACTGGGGTGAGGGGGTGTGGGGTTTGGACTTTGAACCGGCCAGTTCCCGCTGCGTGCCTCTGTTTGCCAGGCTACTTTTTATTGTGTGGCCGGGGAGCGCTGGCTATGCAAAGCAGGCTGAGCTGCCAGCCTCAACCTTTGCAAATCAATTTGTCTGCACCCGAGTGAAAGATGCTGCGGCGGGGACAGACTGCGGCGCTTTGTGCCACCACCGGGGCTTGTGGCACTCCTGGAGAGGCACCACCCCTCCCCCGAAAAAAAACACCCCATCACGTGCCTCTGTTTTTATTTCTTATCTCGTTGTTTTATTGTTTTGTTTATATTTTTAAAACTTATTTTCTCCCCCTGCAGTCCTGGAGGGGGTTGCCGTGGGGGGAGAACAAGTGGGTTCCTCGCCCTGGGCATCCCCCCAAAACACGGGGATGGCATTAGGAGATCTCTCCAACTTTCCATGCTGCTTGGAGAGGATAAACCCCAGCCCATCAGGCATGCAGCATCCTCTACGTAAATGCAAACACTTCCTAAGGGTTAAGGTTATTGATTTCCCTGGGCTCTGCATTAATCAGTACCTAAAAATGCCAGGAAAAGACAGAGAAACACAATTACTTCAGGTCCTCTGAATTTCAGCTTCTCCAGGTGGCCCCTCCCAAAGAAATGGCAATCCCGTGCTTTTTGTAGAGCTGGATCGATTCCTGCACGAGCAATTAATCACTCCATAGTCCTCAGGAGCTGGGGAGCAAAGGACAGGGGTCCCTGCACAGGGACCCCCCAGGACCCCACTGGGATGTCACTGGGGCTCTCCTCCCTTCTGTCCTGGTCTCATTGAGCTGACCTGTGAAATTGATAGTTGGGCTCCTTTGGCATCTCCTCATGGGGACTATTGGTCATCAGATTCATTCTGTGCTTTGTTTCTGTGTGTGTTCTGTGAGCTTCCATTCTCACAGCAGCTCCAAGGAGTCAGGTGTGCTCCCAAAAGTTCCATCCTCTTGAGCTCCGTGTTTTAGTCCTCCCTGGATGCTTTTTGCTCATGGTTTGCCTTGTTGCCTTGTACTTCTGGGGGTCACACACAGCCAGGCTGCCAAGGGTCAGTCGGGGTTCCTTGCTCAGTCAGGGTTTTGATATCAGGCTTTGGTTTGTTCATTAATTGATTTAGAATATTTGATTCTAATTTTATTTTCATTCTTACTTCCCTTAGCATTTGGTTAACAACTCCTCCAGCAGCTGCTACATCAGAAGGCCCAGGGCATGAGTGTGTGGGGCAGGTGAGGGTGAGGGGATGGAGCACAGCATTGCCCCCACAACACCAGCTCCTATAGGAGCTCTTATTCCCTGGGGAAGATGGGGCAGCTCTGACATTACCCACCAGGGAGAAGCTATCTCACCCTGGGGCAGCTCTGGCACCTCCTGAAGAGGGGAGAGGAGCAGGGATCTGGATTGCTTACTTTTAAAAAGGCCATGAAAATGAAAGAGGAGGAAAGAGTTTACTGGAGTCGAGATGAGAAGTAATCATGGTCTGGATAGAGATTTTGGCAGCAGTGGGGCCAAGGTGAGGATGGGCTCTGTCAAGGAATCAGAGGTGGTGGCAGGTGATTTGTGGGCATGGGAGACAGGAGGGAAAGAAAGCTGGAGTGCCAAAGATGGCTCCAGGGTTCCTAGCCTTATGAGAAAGTTGGAGTCAAGGAGAGCACCCAGCAGGGTGATGGCACACAGGGCATTTTATATTTCTTTTCAGTAATTATCAATAATACAGGTGGAGGGAAAGGCCATTCTGCTGGAATGCTGAAGTGGAGGGAGTTTACAAGTAGTGGGAGGCAATGTAGTGGGTTGTGGGGAACTGGGTGGGTCCCACTGTACATTGAGATGTATAGAGTTTGATATTTCATCTAGGCTGGGCTTACTATAAAGTTTTAGTAGGTGAGCTGGAGATGGGGCGCAGTCACCCACCAACACCTCGTGTGTGTTTGCTGGGCAGGACAACCCTTGCTCCTGGGACCCCAAGCTGTAGCTGATGCAATGCCAGGCCATTCCTGTTGTCCCTTTATCCTAGTCTGCACGGGGAGGCTTTGGGGTGGCACTGGGTTTTTGAGCACTTGCTCCAAGACCTTATTCATAGAGAGAATTCATACTTTATTCATACCGAGTTTATTCATAGCGCTGTGTCTCGTTAGCCCTCTGATTCAGGGCATACACAAGGCTCTGAAAGGGGGGTTAGCAAGTGGGTGTGTGCTCAGAATGCTAATGGCATCTGCTTTATTTTGGTGTCCTTCCTGACAAGTATCTGGTGGATCAGTGTGCCCAGGTCTCGTGTGGGAGTGGGCCGTGGATGAATGGCAGCTTTGATTCAGGCCAGCCTAAGGAAGCCACCAGAAACTCTGGCTGTGGGCAGGCAGTGTCTTGCTAGAGTTGGGGTAAATTTTTTTTTCTCCTTTCTGCAGTGAGAAACGTTCCCATGAGTGAGGGAAGAAATTAATTTGTTAAGATTTTACGTGTAAACCTCTGGCTTTTGGGGTTTAAAGAAAAGCCTGAGAGCAAAGCTGAGCATTTTTTTGTCTTCAACTTTCCCTTCTCTCTCTTCTGTGAGAGACTTGCTTCTCCTGTGGAACACCTTAATTCTCTTTACCTGTGTGGAGTCACTCTTGGTGGAACATCCAAGCATATCCACAAACCTCTCAAGCCTCACCTTATGTGCAAACACTTTAACTCTTGTTTAAAACTTTGTGTCTAGCTGAGGATTTATCTGGCCATTGAAGAGCAGCTTCTGTCCCCTCATCCTTAGGCCTGGCAGAAGTCTGGATGGAAGTGGCTGGGCTGGTGCCATGAGATGCCCTCATTACACCCACTGTGGCTGAAAAGCTGCTGTTCCCATGTTCTCTGCATCTGGTGCCTTGCACACTTAGCCAGGGATGATTTTGGTGTAATCACAGCTTTTTTCTAGCTTTAATAAATGAAGCCTTATTTGGATAAGTGGAATAAACATGGTTTCCTGGCAGAAGGGGTTTGGAGGAGCTGAGAAAGCTTTTGAGGCAGGGGAAGGGTCTCTGGTCTGGCTGCTGAGCCAAACTGGGACAGGTGTCTAAGGGAAAAATGGTTAATAGATAGAGGGTCTAATTTCTCTGTGTAAACTGAGCATACTCAGGGAGAGCTGGTGGAAAGTGGTGATGAGAACACTTGATCATGAAAAATAAGAAATTTGCACCTTTTTCTTTTGAGAACTTGCTCAAGAGCATCTCATCCCTGTGAATATTTGGATATAACCTTTGATGCCATTGAGGTCCCTTGAATACTTTGCCTTGTTCTTAGGGTGGGACATTTTAAAAAAAGATTCAAACTAGTCTTTAATCAGTACCATTCTTTTCATATGTTCACCTGGACATCTTTCTTTGTCCTTTTACCTGTCTTGAACAGGTTTCTTGGCTTCCTGGCATTTCTGGAAAGCCTCCCCTCTGTGTATGTGTAGGCAAACACAGAAGTTCTTGGATATATCAATTCACTTGGTTCAACATAATCCACACAGGATTTTTCCAGAGTCTGCTTTTTTTCCTCTTTTTAATTTAGATTAAGTCAGCTGTCGATGGGTGGGGAGGCTACATGTCTATCTAAATAATTACAGTTCCTTTTTATAAGCATAAAAAATCATTAGAAATAAACTTCTAGGATAATTTTGAACACCCTCAAAAAGAGGATTTTTTTTTTTTTAACTTCTGGGCGGATTTGAAGCAGCTCTGCTTAGATGTCCTGGCACATGGCAGGGGAAGTGGATCTAGAAGATCTTTAAGATGCCTTTCAACCAAACCCATCCTAGGATTCTTGGGTTTGGTACTTAAGGGCATCTGTGTCAGAATCAGCTGAATAAACCCCCCCAGGAAGAGGGGTTTTAATCATCCTCATCACGTTAGTCATGGGTGCTGGAGATAGAAACTCTCTGTTTTCACCTGTTACCATGGGCCCCACAGCCCTGGGCAGTTGGGTGCCTCACCAGGGCGATGGCTCAAAGGCTTGTGGGGTGAGAAACAGCAGCGTTCTCACTCTCAAACTTCCCCCTGTCCACACTTGGCTGCCTCTGCAGGTGTGTCCTCCAGCTGTGAAATGGACGTGAACGTTGCCCGTGCTGTGAGAGGTGCCGGGTGACACCGGCGTGGCCACTGGGGCAGAGCACAGGCTGCGAGTGGACCCTGCCCTTTCCTCCCCGTGTCCCCTCAGTGACCTTTCCCCTTCCTCCTCCTCCTCCTCCTCGCCATGGCAGCAGATATTTTTGCAAGCCGAGTCAGGTCTCCTGGCTCTCTCAGCCCAGTGAAATCTCTGTTTCCTAAATGCATTTAAAAGTGTTTTGCCCCCCCCCCCCCCAGCCCAAAGCCAGGAGGGAAGGTTGGGTAGAGGTTTGACACCTCCAGCACCTCACTTCAAACTCTGGGTAAATCTATTAAATGTGTGTTATGTGAAACTCAGTCTGCCTTTTTTTTCCCCTTCTTTTTTAAAGAAAAAGCAAAAGAAGAAAAAGTTGCCTAAATGCCCCTTTTCTTCCCAGCTCAGTCCTCGGGGAATACAAGGAGTTAACGCTGGTATTTATAGCAACAGGCCAAGCTAATAACCACTGCAGAGCTGGGAGGGTGGCTGGGAGGTTATCAGCAAACACAGGACTGAAAAAAAAGTTGGGTTTTGGAGAATTAAAGAGCTCTGGTCCCCCTCCCCTCCCACCCCGAAGTGTGGGACCACTGTGGTTGTTGGTACAGAAATGAAAGGTATTACAGGAGAGTCATTGTGTTACCGGGGGTGGGGAAATGTGTCTGCCTGTCTCTTTCTTTTTTTTTTTTTTTTTCTCTCTCTCTCTTAAACTTCCTGGTCGGTCAGGCCGGGGCTGACAAAGGGGAACCAGTCGTGTCCAGACACATTGCAGACTTCTGGCAAAATAGCCCAAGCTCACGAAAATTTACACATTTCCTGGCGCCCAGCCAGGAGGTACTTGTAGGACTTGGCATGACTTTTCCTTCAGTTAAAAAAAATGGCCTTTTTTCCCCCTCCTCTTTTTTTCTTTTCTTCCCCCCACAACTTCTTTCTTCAGGGGGCCAGGAGATGGAAAGCTTCTGTGTGCTGGGTCAGGACAGTGGAAAAGTCAAAGTTTAGGCATAGGGAGCAGTTCTCTGATTGAGCAGCGTGTGTAGCTTTCCTCATCCTTGATCCCAGGGGACACAAAATGCCTGATTCCCACCCTCTTGTGAAGGAGCATCCTTTGGCCAAAATAATGCGGATAGCCACTGCTCAACACCTCTTTTAGGCGGCCTCAAGTTCAGCTAGGCAGGAAGGATGTGCATGGGTGGTATCTCAGCCTAAAAATAAGAATTTGGGGGAAGAATGGGTCAGTTCTTGCAGTTCAAGCTCCTTGCCTGGCTGTGGGCTTCTGGCTGGCTCTGACACCTCGTCTCAGTTTCTCTGAAGGGGGGATTGAAAGCAGCCTCCTGGTCAGCAAGCCCTGTGTCACTTCCTTCCCTCCACTAGCCTCACTCTTTCCACAGAGCAGACTTTCAAATGAATATTTGAGGTTCATTAGAAGTAGTTTTGGAAACATTTTTAGTTCTGTGAAAAGAAAAAGCAAACCAAACCAAGCAAGCCAAGTGGGAGCTCATCTGGATCTTGTGGTGGAGGCTAAAAAAGAGGGGTGGGAGAAGCCCTCTCCATTTGGGAAGAAGATTGTTGCTGAAATACTCCTATCCCTTTTCAACAGCTCTCCTGAGTGCCTCCCACAGCTACACCTCTTTGTCTCAACATGGCTCATCCTCCCTGCAAACTCCCCCAGGGCACGTTCTCCTCTCAGTCATCGGGAGCTGTGGATGTGCATCCTCCTGGATGAGGCTGGGGATGTCACACCAGCCCCTCCCTGACACGCAGGCACCTCAGGCAGGGAGGTCACAATAATGTGTGAGCATGTGAGGTACCCGTCCATGGCAGGGGGAAGCTGGGAACCCTTGGATTATTGTGAGATTGGGGTGGCTGGGGTCTGGTTATTCATTGCACTCAGAACAGAAAGGGGAACCTGGGGTTTTGGTTAAAAATTTCAAAGCAAAGAAGTGGTCCTGGCCCTTGCCTTTTCATTATACATCCTTTTTCCCCCAAAAGCTTGAAGCACTGATGGGTTTTGGCATTGCAGAGGACTTCTCTGCTTTTCCCAACTGCAGATCTCAGACATTTTTGGGCAACATATGAGCTGATCTGCATTTTAATCCCCAGTGCTCGTATTCCAAAGGATCTTGCCCAAGCTGTGTGTGTGCAATCCCCTGCCCTGCCGGGTCTGGGGCTTTGGGTCTGCTGCAGTGGTAGAGGGCGATTGCAAAGCCCAGGTTTGGCTGCAGGCTCCCCTGCAGCAGTAGGGTGAAGGAAAGGCATTTGGGATTCCAGCTGGAGAGCCAAGACTCATTGTCCTGGCTGGAAGCAGAGGGTGGTACCTGCAGTCAGGACAGCAGAGGACACTGCATGTGGGTGGCAGTTAATCACCCTGGAATCCAGGCACGATTGAGACCGTGTCTCTTGTGAAACAGAGCCCAGGATCTTTCATGTGCACTCTGACTCTACCAGCTGTGGCTGGGACTGGAGGTTTCCACTTTCTAAGAGCCCCTGGAGCATGGACCTGTTGATGTCAAGGGCAGAGTGGTGCTTGTTTCCATCTCCTGTGCCCTCAGAAGTCAGCTTTCCGAGGAATGGATCGTGGGCTTTGACCGCTTCAATCCGACCTAAAGATCAGAAAGTGATTCTTATGGGGGCAGGGGTTTCAGGATGGTAAAGCTTATTGAATGTGTGTGTTTGACTTTGATTCACCTGCTCTTCATGGCAGGGCAGAGAGATACTGCTCTGCTGCTGATTTTCTCCGTGTAATCGCCTGAGTGAAAAGTTCTGTCACTAAATCCTAATTTCTTCCGGGCAGGAGTCCTGTTGTACAAAGCCACTTGCAGCAGTGAGCACAGTGACTCTGCAGCTGTGTCACAGATCATTTTACTGCTTCGTTCTGTTTGCTCAGAGCTGCTCTCACTCTGCAGAGCACAGAGGTTTGTTCACATGGGCAGGTGAGTCTGGAACTCCTGGGAGCGTTTGGGTGCAGCTGAGCGAGCTACCTGTGCAAATAAGGATCCAGAAAGTGAAAGTTTTCTTGGACTTTATCCTCAGGGGCAGGGGAGCACAAAAACCTTTTGGACTTTGGGTGGTGATGGTGGTGCTCTTTAACTTCCTCCCTGCCTCGTGAGGGAGCAGGGATGAGTGATGCTGGGTGCCAGCCAGGTGCCCCCTCCACTTCCCCAATACACCCTCAGGCAGCAAACAAACAGCTGGGAAGGAAAACCCACAGAGGGAGCTGCTCTCTCAGATTTGGGTGGACAAAGGAGGGGAAGTTAAAACTTAGAACAAGATGAGACTATTTTAAGAGTTCGTTTTTTCAGCTCGCAACCTTATTCTTTTTCTGTATATGCATGCAGGGATCTGTGAAGATACAAATGCAGGGACCTGTGAAGATACAAATGCAGACTTCTCCCTCCTCTTGTCCTGAGGGATATTGAGTGTTCACACAGTTGATGGCCAGAGCAGGTAGATCATGGCAGGAATCACAGGGCAAAGCTGTGCTCTAGAGCAGTTGTGTGCCCTGGTGAGGCTCCCCCAGTGCCTCTCTGTTGTTGCCAAGACTTTTCCTAATATCTATATGATAGTGGGAGAAACTTCTTCACTGAAAGGGTGTTCAGGTGTTGGAATAGGTTGTCCAGAGAACACAGAAGTGTTTAAAAGGTGTGTGTGTGTGGCACCTGAGGACATGGCAGTGCTGGGTTACTGGTTGCACTGGATGATCTTTTTCAGCCTTAACGATTCCATGACCTACTTGTCCATAGGAAGGACTCTGTGGTTTGCCATAAACCTGTCCTAGCAGAGAGATGGCTGCTGGTACCTGCTGGCTTCAGGTCTGAGTGAGGTCTCAGGCAGTTGATCTTTCTGCAGACTTTGAATTCTTGTTGGCATCAGACAGGTCAGAGGTGCTGAGTGCTGTGAGAGGACCTGCCACATCTCTAATGGCAGTGGAGACTTGGGGCTGGCAGAGGTAACCATTAATTAACATTCCCTTGGGCTGCCCGTGTCCATCTCAACCTGAAATGAGGAGGGAAACTTCTATTTTAAGGGGAAAGCATGAGTGGAGAAGAAAGGGTGGCAGAGGTGTACCCTGTGGTGAGCCCAAGGTCTGTGTTTGCAGGAGCATCCTCTGTAGGAATTGCTGTTGGATAAGCAGCTGCTGGTGGGTTTCAGCCCTGTGGCAGTGTGGGAACCACCCTGTGCTCTGCCCCCAGACTGGTGCAGCTGTTAAAGGACCAGCTCTGCTCATTGTTTTCTCATTTGGTGTCTTGAGCTCTGAGATTTTCTGTATTTTTGGGTAAAACACAGCAAGGCAGCTTTATTTGGTGAGTTGGAAGTCTCTCAGGGCAGGAGTGGGGGAGCATGTGTGTGCTGTGGGGGCTGAATTGAATTGCTGGAAAAAATGACATTGTGTTTGGATAGGTCTGTGTGCTGTTTGTGATGCCTTCTCCTTCCAAGGCTCTCTGAGCATGTGCTGAGTGAGGCTGAGCTCTGAATTTTACGAGGAAGGTGTTTGTCCCCCAAGTACAAATGTCTAATTAGACCTGACACAGCGGAGGCATTTCCCTGACATTTATGTCACCGTCTTTCAAATCCTCAGGAGCACACAGGCTGGTGGGAGGCACCACAAACAATGTCAGAAACAGCATAAAATTCTCCATTAGCCACGACCCCCAGAAAAGAAAAAACAACAAACCAACACCCAACCCTCACACTACTTTTATTAGGCGCACTAAAAGTGAAAGCAGAAGGGTGGGGCTGGGTTTGTTGGTCTCTGCTTGTAGAAAGACATAAAATGGCTCATTTAAATTCTTAAGAACTGCATAGGAGGCAGGAGACACAATGAGGATCTCGGAGAAGAAAGGCCATCAGCTGAACAAACTAATGGTGTGGCAATCAAAGGGGAGTTCTGCAGAGCCCACTGGGAAGTGCCTCACATGAGGAGGTTCCAGCTCAGCATAGCGAGTGCCCCGTTGACTGAAAACTTCAATAAATTATAGATTTATAAAAAAAGCAGGAAAGGGATGTGCAGCAAAAGGGTCCAAGATGTTCCTAAGCAGAGTGGCTGTTCCTGCATGAGAAACTTGGCAGGGTTGGTGTTGCTGAGGATGACTCCCCATCCCTGCTTGGCCCAGCCCAGCCATCCCTGGTGTGCACCAGGGGCACACTCCGTGCTTGGAGCAGCTCCCACAAGTTTTGCTCTGGAGGTTCAGTTCTCCAAGAGTGAGGATGCAGCAGGAGCATGCTGGGGATGAGGAACCAACCTGCAGGAACAGGGTCAGGCCCTTGTTGCTGTCAGTACCTGCCATGAAGGCACGAGCTCTCAGGTGCTGCCAGGCACTGTTCTGAGCAATTGTGGTCCAATGAGGCTTAAAGATAGAAAAATCAAAAAAATCCCCAAGTAGACCCTGTGTGATTGTGGGGTGTGTCATCTTCAAAGCACTGCACAAGCAGTAATTGAGCTTCACAGCACTGCTGTTTGGTGGGGCAGCAGTGTTGTCATTTTTACAGATAAATGCATTTTTATAGGATTTTTAATTAGGATTTTTTTGTTGTTATAGTTGCAAAAGTGAAATTTAACATAATTTCTAATAAACACAAAACTAAGTTAAAAGAACAGGGGGAACAAAACCTGCAAAGTCAAAACAAGTAGTGCTAACCCACAGAGTAGGGAACAGGACGTAACAAAAAGAAAAAAACCAACAACTTAGAAACAGAAATATCCCAAGCTTTAGAAGTGTGTTTGATTTTAGCCAAAATTAACCTATCTTGAATTTCTCCTTGGTTGATGCAAGTGTCTTTGGTTAAAGTTACACTGTGGAGAAATTTGGCCTCAAGGAAAATTTCTTCCCAGGAGAAGTTGATGGTGGGACTTTAAGGAGAGGAGACTGGAGCTCAGAAGTATCTGCTGATGGAAACCAAGGCTGGGTTGGACAGGGCTTGGAGCAGCCCATGGAAAGTGTCCCATGACAATGAGTTTGGAACAAGATCATCCTTAAGGTCCCTTCCAACCCAAACCATGCTATGATCCTGTGAAATTCCTGTTGGGAGGGCAGGAATACTGCCCCACTGGGGTGCTGAGCTTTGGGCCAGTCAAGCACCAAAGGATTTTGGTTTTGTAGCTGTAGTTTTAAATCAACCATTACTCTCATTCCACACAAGAAAAGCCTTGGAATTAAAATCCTGCCAGGTTGGATCACTGACTGTTAGAAGAGTGTTTGACCTGATGCAAACTCAGCTTGTTTTGATTTCTGCTGCTGTTTTTTCAGATCTCCTCCAAATAAATTAATAAAAGCTTGAAGTCAGTGTCACTTTTAGAAGGGTGAGCACAGCCCTACCTGAGAGCAGGGGGCAAGTGTGGAATGACAGCAATTTTTTGGTGGTTTAATTTTAAATCCTTTGGAATCAAACTACTGGGAGGATCCTGATGGAAAATATGACAGAGACTTAAATGAAGGGTAACAGCACAAATTCAATAAGGTTATAATGGCCATTTTCCTTCATTACAGATTCTGGCTGTGACCTATTGCCTTTGCTTTCACTTTCTTCTTCAGCTCTCTGAGTTTTGTTACCTTTCTCATCAAACTGGGGTGTTCATGAGGAACAGAACCTGTGATATACTTAAAACAAAACCAACCCAACACCCCAGACATTTTAAAATAATATTATTTGTGAGTGAATGGTTAAGGGGATTGCAATGTACCCCTGCTCCATATCACCTTCTGCAGGGAAAGGCTGCAAGATCCCAGTGCTTCTGGTGCCTGAAAATTCCACACTCAATTTCTTGCTTTGCTTCAGTATGCAGCAAGATTTGCTGAAATTCAGAAAGCAGTTTGCTTTTTCATAAAACCCCAAATTGCTCAAAGTTAAGAGCAAGTGCATCATCAATAGAATTAAATTTTGCTTAGTTCTCAAATTGAATTCAAATTATCTGCTGAATGTTTGACAACTTGCTTTGACTTAAAAGTATAAACTTTCGCAATGCCAGCAATTTAATGTTACTTCTTTTGTCTGTTTCTCAGAAGCTTTTGGAAAACCTCCTTCCCTTTTCACATGAAATTATTTTTTATGACTTCCTGAGAGTGTTCAGGTGACACAAAGTCTAAAAATTATGAGCAAGCCTCTCCTGAAGCTCCTTCCTCCCTTTTGCCTTCCTCCTTTGTGGTTTTTTTGGTCAATAAGTGTCACTAAGGTTCCTGAGAAACAGATACACAAATATTGCTTCAACCCATAGCACTGAATTGGTGCTTTAAATTACATTTGGTCCTTCCAGATTCAGTTTTAATCACAGTGAGAGAAGCTCTTTGTCCTATTAATGGCAAGAAATGGTCCATCTAGAAGAGCCCTGGATGATTCCCAGGGTGCTTCGTGTGGGGTCTATTAAAAGGATGTCACCTTCATGTGTGTCTGGAAGCTCAGCTTTGACATACAGGGGAAGGATAGGGCTGAAGACTTGAATTTTTATTTTGAAGTATTTCTTCTCCACGATTTTTTTCTTTTTATGTTCTAGTAAAGGAAAAATTTGCAATATCTCAAGTAAAGATTACACTTTTGGGACTGGCAGGGGTGGTTCCATGCCCTTGCCCCCAGTGTTTGGGACTCCTCCTGCAGCATCTCACATTTGAGTGCATGAACCCAACTTGGTGCATGAATAATGAGGTGGTAAAAAGCCAGAGATCAGGAAAAAATAGACCTGGAAGACAAGTTTTGTTCTTGGGCCATTCTGGGTTGAAAGCTGAGCCAGGTGATCAATCCTGTTTTCTCTAGTGGGCCTTGTTGGGTGAGTGTTGAAGTCAGCTCCATTAAAAATCTGTGGGCTTTTCACTGTTTTAAGTGCTTGTTCCCTCTCCTTTATTGCCTCATTTCTAGCTTATCTACCTGGCCTAATTTTGCTCCAAATGTCTCCATTCACTTTAATTAAGCTGTTTCTTGGCAGTGTCTCTAAGCAAAGAGGCTTTGAGGAAGAAGAGCCTCTCTGTGCAATAAATGAGAGCAGGGCTGGGTAGAAATGCTTAGAATGGTTAGAAATGGTTTTGCCAGGAGCTTCCATTTTAGAAAAGGACAAAAGACTGACATTTCTTTGGTGGCAGCACAGATTTGGGTGTTAAAAGCAAATTGTTGTGTTTTTCTGGACCGGGACATCTCTGAACAGCAAAAATCACCTGCTGACACCCACCCCTGAGCCATTTATCAGAAGTAATTTGTTTTCTGTGGTGCTGTTCAGTTGTAGCTTGAGCAGCAAGCGTGGTAAAACTGCAGAGAGAGGAAGAAGTCCATCTGGGAAGACAGCACAGGGAAACCTGTGGAATTCAGGCACAGATTTGTCTGATCCTTGAGCTGGTTTCTGCCTGTGCAGGTATTGAAGGGCACCAGCTCAGAGGTTTCAGAGTCAGTTTCCTTGCCAGTCGTAAAGATGCAATTATCACCACCCCTTGTTTGACCGAAGACTGTAAAAAGGAGACTCAATGTGAGTATTTACTGTATTTTTCTCCCCCCTCTATTAAAAGGATGGCCAGGTTTGAATTATGGTAATAGCGGCACTCAGGGTTTAGGACTCGCCTCCCTGAAATTTTCAGGACCACTAATTTGTGGTTACTCCAGTGCTAGAATGGACTCGGTGGTGGTGGCCTTTAGGCTGGCAATGCAGTAAAAGTTTAAAGCTGCAACTGCTTCGGAGCCAAAGAAAGAGAGAAGATTGAAACCTAAAGGTTAGCGTGAAATGCACTTTACTGTTATCTATGAGAACAAATGAGTTAAAAAAATTTCAAATACCAGAATACCCTACAGGGAGGAGATATAACTATTAAAGGGCTGTTATAGCTGCAATAAATGTAGGAACAATAAAAATAAATTGATGAAGTAAATGTCAGCGCTGTTCCCCTGAGCTGCCCCCACACCTTTGTCCAAAAGTAGAACATCTCCAATTACAGAGGGTGGAATCAGCCTTCAATGACAATATGACAAGGACAGAACATAGAGCAGTGGCACAGGGAACACAATTATGCACAGCCTTGAAAAATTGTATCATGGCACAATGTATGGAAGAAATCAATTAATGATGCAGGGCCTCCACTTCTGTCTAATAATCCTGTGAGAGAAGGATGAACGTCCCCCCCTCACCTTGGAAAAGGAGAAGGGGACAACCACAGTGAAGAAGGATGACCCATGAGTGAAAGTCTGTATAATACCATGGGTCAGCATTTTCATGCTCTGTGGTGTGTGCATATGTCTCTTTACCCAATATTATTTTAAAAAATCCTCACTTTTGGGAAAGTATTTAACAGAAACCCCTGCTGGTGGCTAAATAGCCCACTGGAAGTAAAAAAAAAAGGAAAAAAAAAAAGAAAGAAAGAAAAGAGATTTCTTTGGTGAAAAGGCCAAAGATGAGAAAAGCCCAAGGCAGGAGCTGAAAGGAAAATTAAAATTTTTAGGAGTAAACAGCGTAGATGGTAGAAGACAATTTATCTTGTGCAATTTACAACAGGTGCTAAACATTACGAAAACCAGAGCTATTAAGCAATCAAATTAAGCTATAATTAACAGAAGAAAACTGTGCAGGAATTCTAATTAATACATATCTGAGCACATCCGTGATCCCCTGCGCAGCTCAGCTTTCTAAACCCCTGCCATTACCCAAGAATAACCCTGGGGTCAATGCTTGGGGAGTGGGTGGGACACTCTGGATATCACCAGAGGTGTTCCCCCACAGCTGCAGGCCTGGATGCTGGCTTGGAGGGCGATGCTTTAATTTGGAATATGTTGTTCCAAGCCTCTAGAAAGACTCATCTTTTGTTTGAAGACCTGGCTGAGAGAAGCCCATAAGGAGCTGGGTTTATCCTTCTGTTTTTGTTTGCCCTCTGTGGTCATCCTCCCTTTCCCTCTGAGGTGTATTTCTGAGCAAACCCCATTTCCCAAGGTGCTGTTGGAGAGGGATTCCTGATTGCAGTTTTCCTGGATGGAGATTCTGAGGTAGGATGGCCACAATTCTTCCAGAGATGTTAATTCTTGCTTTGCCAAGGACCTGGAGCAGTCTTGAACTGGCACTGGATCAAATGTGTGCCATGGGTACTCCAGGTGATTAATATCTCTGGGATGACTGGGACAAGTTTGCCCAGCTTTGTTTGAAAGCAGAGCTCAACTCCCTTATCTGTATGCTTCCCAAACAGAGATAACAGTGCTTCCCTACCCCACAGAAGTGTTGGGAAGATCAGGTGCTTTAATGCCTGCGTGCCACTTTCAAGTGCTGTCATTATAGTACCATGGTCCCTCTTAGGGAGGATTTGTTATTTTTACAAAATTAATTGTAAATCCAATAGAAAATAATTCAGCCTCTGAAATTCTGGTGAGATAATTATTGTGAAAGCAGTATTAGTGTAGTTCCTTTCAAAGGATTCACTACTTTAATTATTACTTTCTAATTCTATGCAAATATTTAAAGCCCCTGTAACCTCCTCATAGGCTGGTTGAATTTACCCCCTCAAATATGGTGCTGACTCCTTCAATTCCCCTGTTACATTCCTCAGGTGGATTGTTGTAGTTGGCAGCAGTTTTCCCTGGAAAGCAACATCTTTACTGGTGGTTCTGCAGGTTTTCTTGCTCAGGGTCCTGCTGTTTGTTGGTTGACTGTGTCTTGCATGATTTGATAATTTCTCACTGACTCTGTCAGTCTGGGCATTATCAATTGCAAAAATACCTGCTCCAAAATGGGGTCACCTCATCCATGCCCACCTGGTTGGAAATCACTGGGAAAAATGTGAAGCCCAAGACTAAGGCCACTGCCAGGTGGATTTTGAGTCAAGCTGAGATGATGTGGCAAACTCCCTCTTTTACTCTCCCCTCCAAACCAGGGCCTGAGGGAGGAGTTTTCCCCTGCCATTTTCCATGCAAATGTCTCTGCCTGGAAAGATGTGTTTTAATTGTGCTCTGAATAATTCTGAGACCTGCTTGCTCTTCCTGGCTCCCTGCCAAGCTGGTGCATAAACAGCCCCCTGCCCTACTCTTGGGATCATCCCTCCCTGGGCATTGCTGCTGCATCTTCCCAAAGCCGTGCCTGAGGAGCTGGATTTGGGGTCAGGCCTGGGCTGGTGGGATTCAGCTGGCTGAGCACACAAAATTCTCCAGGGATGAGGATGCTCCAGCCAAGGTGATGAAATGAAAGGTTTCTGCTTGGCATTGTGCTTGTGCCTTCACAAACCCTGCTCTCCTCCAGGGTGCCCCTCTGCCATGGGATGCTCCACAGGGACTGGGAATTTGTGTGTGTTTAAAATGCTCTCAGGCTCTGGGAGCATCACTCTTGGAAGTGATTGCCAGTGCCTTACCCTTGTGTGCATGGATGTTCTCAATCCAAGTGTGTGCGTGCCTGTCTGCGAGATCAGGACCTGGGTTATTAATAACAATTAACAATTAATTAATTATTCCCATCAGGTAGATACGCAAACCTCTGGCTTACTCCTGGACATCTAGCTTGGCAAATTAAAAAGCACAGTGTGAGCTTTGAAAGGGAATATCCTTCCTTTTCCTTGGGTGGTGTTTCATGTGTCAGAGTTTACTTTTGTAATTTTGTGGCAAACTCCCTCTTTTTTGCTTATCTTTCCTTTATTCAAATTTTTGTTGGCTAAATTGTGGGGATTTTGGTGCCTGTTGGAGCGAGTGATTAATGGCACGGAGGAGAGAGGGGAAAGGCAGGGAAGCTCTGGGAGGAAATGCTGGGTAGATGGGCTGGTGCTGGTGGCAGGGGAGAGATCCCAGCCCCGGGCAGGGTGACACCAGGTCAGGGGATAACTCCACCCCAGTGTCCAAAACCAGTGCCTGGAGGAGATGCAAAATCCCTCCACAGAGAGGGAAAAAGGACACCCGGCACAGGCAGGAATTCAAGCAATTAATCCTTTACTTAAAGAATAATAAGCAGCCACATTTTTACATACCAAAAGTGGGAACAAGGTAAAAGGGGTTAAAAACTAAAAAGCAAGGACAGCAGACACCAATTAACACAATGCTAATTGACAATTTCCCCAAGCCTCCATGAAACATGCCAGACCTATTTCCCCAATTACTAATTAAATCAAACCACACGCACAATACTAATTTTCCCAACTTTGGGAGCTCAGTAGACAAATAAAATGTGAAACTAACTTAAATGTGTTGTCAAAGTGCAGGGACATTAAGGAACTTTAAGGGAGAAGGGATAAGGTTTTGCTCTGGATATAGGCTTTACATTTCTGGCTGTTTTGAGGAGCTGGATGAGGGATGTTAATTGAGGCAGGTATGTGGTGGGGTCCTGCTTGCTGGGTGTGATTAACACCCTGGGAGAAGCTGAGGACACAAGGCTGCTCTGGTTTGCTGCTTTATGAGAGGCTTCCTGAAAACCAGCCTAAAGGGGGATGCTTGGGGATCCTGGGATGCCTTGCAGGGATTAAGAAGAGCAATTGTTATTTGGAGAAACTTTGATCTGGGGCTGAGGCAGAGGCGGTAGCAGCAGCTCCTGCCAGGCTGTGCTGTGATGGGGACAGGTGTGGTGCCCCATCTCGGGAAGCTTTCAAGGCAAGGCTGGGTGGGATTTGAGCAGCCTGGTCCAGTGGAAGATATCCCTGCCCATGGCAGGAGGGTTGGAACGAGATGATCTTCCAGGACCCTTCCCAAGCCAAACCACTCAGTGATTCCACGCTGCTCTCCCTGTGGAAAGGTTCTGAGAGATGCTGGAGGTGCACTTGTGGCTGGGGTGTCCTTGCCCTGCCAGGCTGGGCAGGAGGAGCAGAAGGACAGCTCAAAGTCCTCCAGCTGGCTGTGCTTTATCAAACGGGCACCCCCTCCCCCGGCATGGAATGAGGATGAAATAGGGATGGGATAGGTTAATGCCGATAATTAAAGAGAGTTTAAAACTAAGCAGGAGACTGAACTGCGTGTGTGGGTGGCTGGAATGGTTGTTTGATGTGAAAGTCAATGACTGAATTATTCAGAGAGAGTGATTTCCAAATGATAATTTTACATTTCCCATAACTGATTTTGATTTATTCCAGCAGCAACTGATAGCCCAGCAGGAGTTGGGAGAGGTTCTTGGCTCTGCTGCTGCTTTTCCCTCTCCTGTGAGCACAGAAAGGTGCTCACAGCTGGAATCCACCCCTGCTTGGCAACTGACCTTTGTGCACCCATCACTGGTGGGGCCTGGATTTTTTCAAAGCAGAAAGGCAGGGAAGGCATTTGTTTTAAAGAAATTGGCCTGTTGCTCTCATCCTCACAGACACCTCTTCCACAGAGCCTCCCTCTCCTGTGGTAAATAGGTATTTAATTTCTTAGGGGACACACAACTGCTCCAGGGAGGTGTGGGATAGCCTTATCCTGGTGTGCATGGGCTGATGGGATTTGTAGGATGCTGCTGGCACAGGTCCCTCGTGGGCCAGGTGGAAGCTGCACGTTGTTCCAGAGGAGGCTTCTTCCTCTCTCCTTGTGGTCATTAATTCTGTCTGGGGCCAGGGAGATCTCCCCTAATGAAAGCTGCAGCGAGATGGGTTTGCTGGATGGCAAAGCCTCAGTTTTGGTGAATCAGCAATTTCTGATGAAAAATCTTTTGTCTGAAAATTCCCAAGAAGCTCTGGCTCTGACCTCGGAGCACATTACTGGGATTTATGGTGCTCTCCCATGGTTTATTGTTCCACTGCAAGCAGAGCTGCTGGATGAGTTTTGACTATCCTTCTGGGCAGGGAAGCAAATCAGCAGCGTGGGACTGTCCAAACTTGCGTGATTTAACTCTAATCCTTGCTGTGGGGTGGGGGTGTGCCCACATTCAAGTAGTTTCTGGCCACTTTGAGGCTGCTCAGGTTTGGGGCACATCTTACCTTCTCCAGGCCCAACTCCTCCTTTACCTGTTCTGCTGAGTGGTCCTGAAGAAATATTCCCAGTGCCACCAGCTCTTTAATTAGGAAAATAAGTGGTGACTGCATCATGAGTTTGTGGTGTGTTTTCTGAAGGCTGCAGGCATGGAGAGAGGATGTTTATGCCATGGACCTGCCAAGGGTACCTTATTGACAGCAAACAGCCACAGTAAGGCACAAAAAAATCCTTGCAAAGCATGAGAAGAATAAAAAAAAATATATAATTCCCATTTTATAGCTGTGGGCCCAGCACATTGGCACTGTAGTGTTTGCTCAAGGCTGCAGGAAAACAAACCCTGAGCTTGGAATTGAAATGAAATCTGCAGAATAACTTCAGCAGCAGGACACAAATTTCCTCTGCATTATAAGCATCCATATCCACCTCCTTAAGGAGCACAGCAGAGGGAATGTGGCAGCAGAAGGGCTCCAAAAGGCTTGTCCAGGAAAGAGGGAAGAAGTATTATATAAGGGATAATTTATGAGCAGGGAGAACATCACTGATGTGCACTGTCAGGCTGCAGGTGAGGCCTTCCCTATATGAAAGCTTCCATCCATTTTAATGGAGATGAAGAGTTTTGGAAAGTGCAAAAATTCAGGAAAAACACCATGATGGATGGAGATTGCTCCAGCCCATCCTGCCCATGTCCAATGTCTGCTTTAACTCAAGATTCCCCCACACTTTATGAACTGTGTTACTATCAGCTGCAGCACTGAGACACCCAAGGTGGGGTGATCTCCTCAAGGCAGAGCAGAATGTTGGGGACAGGGACACGACCACGAGCTCAATGCTCTGACTGCCTGGAGTATGGCCCATCCAGAAGGCCAAGCTCCCTCCCCATAATCATAGGGAAAAGTAATCAAATTACTGCCTTTCATGTCACATTAGTGAAAATGGATACTAGTATGATGCATATTAATATAACATGATGGGAAATTGCTAATACAATTAGACCATCACATTTTATTAGCACTGGAGTGACAACTCCCACTGAAGAACAGCCACGGCTGGGAGCGAGCAGAGCCTGGTGTGCAGCCACAGGGACAGCACTTAACTTTCCAAAAAGCCCCCTTTATTTTCTCCCCCCAGGAAGTACTTGGTCATCTGGGTATCGGTTACAGCAGTCCTTTGTCAATATTCCCTGGATTCCCTGGGAAATGAGTCCTCATCTCAAAAGTTACCTGCCTCCCATACGTGTTTTTTTTTTCCTCCCATATATACACAGACATTAATGATACACATCTTTGTAGAGGGGTGTAGCATATTCTCATTTCCTCATAACTTTTTCTTCATAGAGTGTACCTTTTTCTATTTCTATCTTCTTTATTCTTTATCTAGTTGAAAAAAAAGATCCTGTACAAGTTTTGTGGGTTAGAAATGTAAATACACATTTATCCACTTCACCCTGCCAGGGCAGTGGGGTCAGAATCAGATGGTCCCTTCCAAACCAAACCATTCTGTGATTCCATCCCAATGCTCAGCCCCAATCCAAGGGACACCCTTTAAGTGGAAAAAGGCTTCTGTCCTAGCTGGCAGCCTGTTGGGATGAGTAGTCCTGTGACATCCAGCAAATGTGAGCTCCCATCGGGATGAGATGCTTTTCCCATTGCCCCCGTAATTCCCAAAAACCTGCACTCCTGAACAAAAGTGGCTTTGCTAAACAGTTTATTTTCCTGGATAGAGGCTCAGCCTTGGAAATATTATCTATCATAATGAAATTATCTGTAATCATGGTATTATCTATCATATCAAGAAGCATCCATGGATTTCCTATAGCAGGCAGGTGCAGGTTTTAAATACGATGCCCAGATTAATGATTGTGTCTCTGTCAGCTTGGAGAACCAGAGAAGGACTTGGCACTCTGAAAAATTGGTTCTGTGTCAGTACAGCACGAACAGGATGGCACCAAATAAAGGAGCAAGCAGCAGAGCAGGAGAACCACCTTTTCTGGAGGTTCAAGGCATTGGGAAGTATTTAATAGAAAGATGTTTGCAGTTTGTCAGATTCAAATATAGCCCAAAAATCTATAGTGGGTTGTGTTTCTGCCTCTTCTTTGTAATTTTTATGACAAAAATAGTGTGATTTGTGTTTATAGCTGGTCATCACCCCAGGAAAGAGAGTGTCTTTCTGCACACTCACATGAAGATGTGTTCCAGTGTGTGTTTTAAACACTTTCAGCTGAGGCACTTCATGAATGTGATCTCTAGCACAGTGAAATGGGTCAAGACTGATCATTTCCTATTTGGTGAGGGACACTGAGGCCAAAGGCAAAGCTGGGCAGTGGAGGAGGGCAATGATTGCCTCAAGCTGGGAAAGCAGTGGTGGGAACCTCAAGCCTAATTAAAAATGCATTATTTTTCTGGTGTAATACTCTGACTATTCCAGAAGAACTGTGCTTGTGGTTCTGCCCATTAAAATAAAATATTTATATTTTGTATTTACTTCCATGACTGTCAGTGAACAGAAAGTGCTTTCTAAGTAGTTTAACGTGTGAACAGGTTGTGGGCCAAGCTGGGAAAATGAGTGTGCTGATGTTAAGTGACACAGACCACATGAATATTTACAGGTGCTTTTTGAAGTGTAAGGTGGTTTTCCCCAAACTTTGGCATGTGTGGAGGGTGTTGGTGAAGAGGAAGAAGTTACACATTGGAGGAGCATTTCTCATTTTCTTGCTTTTTTATTAAGTGCCAGCTTTTGTGCAGAAAATTTCCTCACTCTGTGCAGTGCCTTGGGATTATTTGGATGCTGTGGGCTGCTTTGGGTGTCATTTCCTGAGCAAAAGACAAGGGCATGATTCAAGCACCATCAGATATCTTTGGTTGTTACAATTATTTTGGAAATGTTAATCCAACTCTAGGTGCAGAGGGGCCAATCCTGCCTGCATTTGACTGTGTTGGATTTGTGCTGGACCTTCCTCACCTCTTGTGTTCAGAGACAGTTTTTAAGTTCTTGTTTTTCCCCAGGAAGTTTATGAAAACGAGATAAAGCCATCATCATCCTACTGATGTGGGTAATAACAATGCTTAACATTTCTCATCTTTGAAGTGCTTCACAAATATTAAATAATTAATCTGCACAAGAATGGAAGAGGGACTGATACCCTGGGGAGGAGCAGAGGCAGAGAAAGCCGTAAGTTTTCTCCAGGCCAGACAGGGAGAGAGTGGTGGGGACATGAGTCCATTCCACGTGGTGCCCATCCAGGGTCACTTGTCCAGTGGCCACTCTGCCAGGAAGGTGGGATCATGGCACTTGCACTGAGGGATGGTGTGCCCTCACCTTCCCCTCTGAGCAGGGAAAGCAGATCCATGGCATTTCCTCCAGCATCACCTGGAAAGCCTTTCCAAGGACAGAGAGACACTTTGTGCACATTTTTTTTCGGTGGGGAGGATGCTGGTAATAATGCAGCTTGTGATATGGATGAGGTTGGATCAAGAGCTGACTTTGCTGTGGGAGGTTTGGATGGGTTGGATCTCCTGTGGGGTCACCATGTGAGTGAGGAGTGAAGGATGCAGCTGCTGGATCTGGGATCACAGCCTGGGAGCAAGCATGATACAGGCTTTGCTTTCCAGAGCACTCTAGACAAACCATATACAAACTGTTTATAGCAGCTCTCCAGAGATTACAGACTTTCCATGAGCACCAAGGGAAGACCTTTAATGTAGAGGAGTTGTTCATTTCACAAATCCCAACCTCACGTGACTTTCCTTAAACCCTTGAGTGTGGTGGGGAGATGGAGCTGGGAGAGCTTTCCATGCAAGTCCTGTAAAGGTGAGTTGTGTTTTGCAGGTGACCTGGGGAGAGGCAGGACATCCCAGCTCCCTGTCAGTCCCTGCCTGCCCTTGGCTGTGCTGGGCAGGGAAATCTGGAATCTGGGTTTCTCACAGCCCAGGGGAGCGTCCTCAATGCCTCACTTTTGGCTATTCTGGGATGGCTTTCTGCCTTGTTTCTCTGGGTCAGAAGCTTCATTCTAGAGATGAGAAACTTCTCTCTGTGAAGGTCATGTTGAAATTAATGTATTTAGCAAAGTGGATTTTGGCTATTTTTTGGCACTTTTTTTTCTTTAAATCAAAAAGGAAAAAAAAAACCACAAAAAAAGAAAAACAAAACAAAAAAAACCCACCCCAAGCAACAAACCAATCAGGTTTACCCAGTATACTCTGATTTTGCCCTTTTTCTTAGCCCAAGTGTGCTGTTGTGTATAGCACACACTGCTCTGGCAGCGAGGGCCCATCTTGTCACTCTGTTTGGCTTTTCCTTTTCTTCCCTCGTGGGCCTGGTGCTGGGCAACTAAAAATCACTTTGCCTTTCCCAGTCTTTATCTAACCTCCCCAAAGTGGGCCAAGCAAGCCTGGTATTTCCACACAATTCAAGCAGTGTTGTTTTTTTTTTTTTCGTCGCAGAGGGCAAAATCCCAGAATGGAGCATAAATAAATAGATGATTTTGGAGGACTGTAGATCATTGAGCAGAATGCAGAAAAGGCTCCTTGTTTTGAAAGAGCAGCGTGAGGCTCGGCAACAATGAGTCTTGAAGCCTGATGAAAATCTTGGATGCTTTGAGGCTCTGTGTGTTGGGTGAACTTTATTTATATTTGGCACAGGCCAGGCTCATGTGTGATGCCAGCGGCTGCCAGGGGATGTGGATGGAGCTGAATAAAGCTGCTCCCAGCCTGATACAGGGAAATGGTGAATCAGGCTGGAGGTGGTCATTTCTAAGCTTTAGTTGGGTTTTGAAGTCAGCCTGGTTTCCAAAAGAAAAATCCTTTTTTTTTTTTCCCTTTTTTTTTTCTTTTAAGAAGCAGATCCCCCACCATAAAAATTGCAGACAGCACCTGTGTTGTTATTTCCATAACCCCCCTGCCCGTGGCAGGGAGTTTGGAATTAGATGATTTTAAGGTCCTTTCCAATCCAAACCTGCCCATGATTCTGTGGAAAACTGCAATAACAATTCTCCATCTATTTAATCTCTTCCTCTCCCAAAACTTACTCTGGTGTGCCTCTCTTCTGGGACATTTATTGCTACCAGCGGACCCCTGCTACCTTCTTAAATGAACTGTAAAACACTTCTCCTTTGCTGGAAAGAGGGAAATTTGTCAGCCCTGGAAAAGAGCAGCAGGAAGAAAATAACCTTAAAACTCGACTTCAAAACTCAAGACAGCTGAGCATGGAGATGTAGATAGATAGATAATTTTTTTCTAGATTAGAAATGCGTATTTCCAGGGTAAACATTTGGTGATGCTCAAGGAATGTGCAAATGGGGAGGAAAGTCCAGGCAGCTCCTGTTTGCCACATAAGCTGGGAAATTTCACATTCGCAAAGCCGTGTCTTGGAAAAGACTTTGCTGATTTCAAATGCTGATTTCCCTCTTTCCCCCTCCGAATTCCCTACTTTGAATACAATAAAGTTGCTTTGAACTCTTCCAATTATTTAACAACTTTCAAGTAGAGAAATATTTGGGGGGTTTTAATTTCATTTTCGGCTCTTCTCCCCTTCCCCACCTTCCCCCCACGTGTTGGGTTTTTTTTTTTTTAAATTTTTTTTGCCTCCATTCTGTTTGCTAAACAGTAATTGCAGATCTTTCCTGCCACCTTTAATACTCCCAGCTAATTATCCTGAAATAAATCTCTTTCAAGTCTGCATGCCAGCAGTTGTGGGATATGAGCGGCTCTTTCAGCTCCCGCCTGCCTGTCACTCAAGCGGGCCTCAGCTGCAGCTCCGAATGATGAGTATTAGTCTCCCGCTGGGATGATTCTCCCAATCTCCCCACTTCCAACAGCATCTCCCAGGGCTGCACCACGCTCCTACCTGTTAGCCTAATCTGGGATTTTCTCCTGCTAACGCTGTTATTTTGAAAGGAGGAAGAGGATTCCTGGGAGAAAGGCACTCGGTTAACCTTTTCCTAATTGCCATTCAAAGCTGAAAGCAAGGGGGGGGAAATACAAATAAAATCAGATGATGGGTGTTGCTGCACGGGAGGGTGGCTCAGGGAGGGGAGGGCATGCAGGTGAGGTCCCTCCTGCCTTCCTGGGGTTGGGTCTTTGGCCAAAGTAGGGGTTTTGGGGGTGGGCTCCGGATTTTGGGAGCCCGTCCTCTCCGGGGACTCGGTGCCGTTATTTGCAGCTCGTGTCCCGCTCGCTCAGGAACAAGGTTGTGGGGTTGTAGGCAGAGCTAAATGCTCCATCATTAATTTATTATGTGCTAGCAGTAATAGCCAGGGCTATTTTTAAATGCCACTTAAGCTGGTGCTCACACACGGGTGTGTAATTTGACTACAGGACATGCATAAAATGACACATTGTAGCTGTATTAAAGATACGGCTTGAAATGAAAGAACTATTAAACTATTAGTATTTAAAATGCTAAGATATTTAATTTTTTTCCCCTGCTGTATGTGGGCCTTTTAATGTCTCAACAATTGGATTATGGCAGAAGCAGCCTTGCTGGGGATGCCATGTGGATGCACCTGGGAGATGTGATGGGATTCATGGCACCCATTGGCTCTTGGGAGCTGCTGATGGGAAGTGAGGGATGCTTGGAAGCATCACAGGCATCCCCCAGCTCTGTGCTCACATCTCCACCTCACTCCTGCAGCCAGAGGTTTTGGTTAGCCATTAAAGGCACTCCCAAGTTGCTCAGTCTTCCCCACGAGTTGTTTTTCACTGAGGGCTCCCTCTCTGAACCAGTGATGGGCTGCGTTGAATTAATTCCATGAACTGCCAGAGGATTTCCTCGCTGCCGAATTGTATTTCCTGTGTTTGTAAATCATTTCAGCACTGCTCTCCCTGACAGTTATGCAAGTGACCCTTTGATTTCGCCATGTTTGGTGTTTTTTTATTTGTGACATTGATAACCACTCTGTGGCTGTGCACCATGGTGAGATTGGGGTGGTCGAGAATATAGAATATTTTATAAATATGCATGTATAAAAAAAATGGAAACAGCGTAAAGTTGAATGTTCCAGACTTGGACCTTGGAAACATAATATTTACACTGAGTAAGTCGTGTTAGTTTTAAGAGTCTATTTCTGGATATTTTCACTTCCAGAGGAAGAATTGCTTGAAACCTTCCCCTTCTTCTGACTGAGCATGTTTTTTTCTTTTGTTAAATCACCAGGCCCAGCTCTGCAGAGCCCAGGCAGACAGTGGATTTAGTGGGAGCTGTGGATGCTCAGATTTCAGAGCCAGGGATGGTGTGATCTGACTTGTGTAGCAGCAGGGCTGTGGATTCCCCAAAGGAAAAGGGACTTGGATGCCCCAAATTTTGTGCTGGGCTTTGCAGGTGCTGTAGTGCCATTTCTGACCCTATAAAGCTCCTGGCTTTCCAGGAATCCCTGCCTGCATGTCTTGCCTTCCCTCTATGGTCCCATCCCAACGGGTCTGAGCATGAGATGCTGTGAGTGAAACTGCTCTTCCAGGCTGGGAATCCATGTTGGCATCCCAGGGCTTGATTTGTAAGTCTAATTAGAAGTTAGAAGTGTCAGTGGCAGCACTTGCAGGCACAATTATAGCACCTGCAAAAAAAAAAAAAAAAAGAAAAAGGGAGCCTGTTTTTCCCATTTGGCTCATCCTCTGGGTGCAAGTCTTCTATAAATATCATGGCCTGATGAGGAGAGCTGTCTAGAAAAACCTGCAAACCAGAGGGGATCCCTGCTCTGGCCCTTTTAACAAACCCAAAGCATCGTGGTTGGCTTGTGCAAGGTTTTGCCTAAGTCATAAATTGAGGTTTCCTGCAAAACTTCTGCTCAGTTCAGCTCTTATCTCGCTCCACAAGAGGCCAAAAAATCCTCTGTGGTTCTCCTTTGACGTGGTACAAATATAGGCACCTATTTGTGAGGAAATAGCAAAATAGAAGTGTTGAAAGAATCCTCCCACTTGCTTCCCAATGCTGCATTAAATGTGTTTTGGGGCTGTTGGTAGTGCCTTCCTCAGTCCTGATCAGGTAGTGCAGAATAAGCATCTCATTCCCAAATGGGATTTGTAGTGCTCCTGCCAGGACCAGGGACTGCAATTTTGGAAAGCAAAGCCCGTGGTAAGAGCTGCAGAAACACTGTGCCTTTACCTTCTGCCTTTTACACCTTCTGTGGCTTAATCCCCAAACCAGACTTAATTCTTGGAGTTGGTGAGCCCTCATAATCCATGGCTGGGGTCACAGAATTTGGCACAAGCTGTCCAGTCCTCAGCAGAGGGGGATATGTGATAGTGTGTGCAACTTGTGTGTTCCCTGACACCTCAGGATGTGGCTCAGTCTGGTTCAACTCTTCACCTCTGTGGGAGTTGTACCTCAGCTGATACCTAAATGTTGGCATTGCTTTCATCCTTCAGAGTCTGCTCCTTCTGCCTTTTGGTTGGTTTTTTTGGGTTTTTTTTGTTTTTTTTTTTTTTTTTGTGTCTGGATCTTCCCATTTTGCATCCTTCCCCCATCTTTGTTTCTAAATTACATCCTATTAATTATCCCAGTTTCCACCTTTCAAATTCCAAAACCAACATGAGGAAAAAATACAAACTGAGAATAAAATTTCAGAGTCCTTCCACTGCTGCTGGTGTGTTTGCCCACAGCCTTCCTGAAAGACACCAATAAATAATGCTCCTCATCCCCTTAAAAATTAAATTAAACCCAAGTTTCTCAGGGGAGGAGGATAGGTTAATTACAAAGAACTACCAATGCCACAGCTAAAAAGACTCCTTCATTTTAATTTTTAATATTTAGGATGAAACTTAATATATGGTTTATTTGGGATTTTTTTGCCAAACTAGTCAGTTTGGAAGTGGAGAAGCTGCCAAATGCAGAAACATCATTCTGCCCCAAAGCTTCCATCAGTTAACTCCTTGCAGTATTTTCTGGGGACACCTTGCAGGGGAAGGCAGTGCCACCCCAGCCAAAACATGGATGTTGGGCATGGGGAAGGTTTGGTGGCAACATTTTCTGTTTGAACACTGAGGGCAAAAACATTCATGCATCTGGGAATGAAAGTTAGTAGGAAAAATTGGATGTTGAGGGGGAACTGTATAATGGTTTGGAAAACATCACATTTCTGTTTGAAAACTGGTACCTCCTGATGCCCATGGGTGATGTGTTGGGCATTTGGGAGTCAAACTACCCCAAACAGGGGGTTAAATCTTTAACTTCTAAGGAGCTGAAGAAGGGGGGGGAAAAAGGAGTTCACTTAAAGGATCCCACTTGCCTCTGGATTGGTTTGATTTGTTCTGTGTACAAGATAAACCACTCTTAAAATATTTCTTGATGCTTTATATAGTGTAAGGTCCAGACTATTTACAAACTCAATCTCCTCTTAGGAGTGATATCTTCTTTATGCTGGAGACATAACTGTAATGAAGCAGTGAAAGGGAGAAGGGCAGGACATGATTTCAAAAGGAAAAAAAAATAAAATAAAGAAAAAGCTGCTTGAAATCAAGCTCCTAACTGTATGGAGAGACACTAGTGTGTCATCTGCCTTCTGCAGCTGAGGAGCTGTGTGTGTGCTGCTCTCTGGTCTAGGGGCTTGGGGATCATTTTCCAGGAGGGCAGGGGAAGCTGGGTGCCTGTTTCCTTGTGGATTGTCTTATTCCAGCATTTGGATTCAAGGGAAAGACATTAACTGAGTGATAAATCAAAAATGGTAGGCTGGGCTGAGGCCTGGGAAATGTGGTGTGCACATGGTGAGGGGATAAAGCTTTATCTCTGCTGCTTTAGAAGTAGTTCTTGTCTCCAAATGTTTAACTACCAGGGTTATCTTTTTTAAAAAAAGGCTTTTTGTGCAATGAAAACTTGGGGTTTGGACTTGGGTTGAATAGGCAGTGTCTGGAATAGCATCTCTTGGCCTGTCAGCCCTTTCATTTCATCTCATTCCCAGTGCTGTCCTTGGAGGTGCACTGGCTTTGGTGGAATTTGGACATGAGTGCCTGGTGTCAGGCTTGCCAGGAGATTTAAAAGATGTTTGAGGTGCAGGAGATGCAGAGATGGTCTTTGTAGGGTTTAATTAAATCTTTTTCCACACTTACCTGTGTGGAAAGAACCCAACCAATTCCAAAACCAACCAAACAAAAAAAAAACCTGAAATCCACTCCAAACACTGAATGTTACTTGTCTACTCCCAAAATTCAAACCACCTTTGAAATCCTGGTCCTTTCATTCCTCTTGGAAGGTAAAGGTGAATTAAGGGGGTGATGTTCCATGTGGCTGGGAATCCAGACCTGTTTTCCTTCTGGCTTAGAAATAGATAACAAATCATAATTATTTTTACTATTATTATTATTTTTAGTGGTAATATAATGGAGGAAATTCCAAACAGCAAACTCCATAGCAGTGGCCAATCTGTCTGTTGAAACCAACAATCTGTTCCAGCGCCCGCGCTCCCCCTGCCCTGCACTCCCTTAACTCCTTCAGCAAATGTCACTTGTGCTTGCAGGATCAGGGCTCACCTNCCTGGTGTCAGGCTTGCCAGGAGATTTAAAAGATGTTTGAGGTGCAGGAGATGCAGAGATGGTCTTTGTAGGGTTTAATTAAATCTTTTTCCACACTTACCTGTGTGGAAAGAACCCAACCAATTCCAAAACCAAACAAACAACAAGAAACCTGAAATCCACTCCAAACCACTGAATGTTACTTGTGTACTCCCAAAATTCAAACCACCTTTGAAATCCTGGTCCTTTCATTCCTGTTGGAAGGTAAAGGTGAATTAAGGGGGTGATGTTCCATGTGGCTGGGAATCCAGACCTGTTTTCCTTCTGGCTTAGAAATAGATAACAAATCATAATTATTTTTACTATTATTATTATTTTTAGTGGTAATATAATGGAGGAAATTCCAAACAGCAAACTCCATAGCAGTGGCCAATCTGTCTGTTGAAACCAACAATCTGTTCCAGCGCCCGCGCTCCCCCTGCCCTGCACTCCCTTAACTCCTTCAGCAAATGTCACTTGTGCTTGCAGGATCAGGGCTCACCTGGCTTCACAGGGTCCTTTCCTGCCACACCAGCACTGGGAAAGGCTGTGTGGATGTGGATTTAGGGGGAAATGGGAGGGAAAAGATGACAGAAAATGGATGTTTTTTTCTCCTGTAAATATAGAAGTCTCTTTGAGCTTGTGTCTTTGTACCATCCTCTCTTTCCCCACCTGTGTTTTGTAGACCTTGGAAACAGTGAGCTGAAGTCTTCCAGACCCTTCCCAGCTCTTTGGGACAACAGGCAGCCGTGGTAGGAAGGGGATGGCAGGGTCACCCTCCAGCAGGAGTCCTCCAGGAGACCCAGGGGTGTTCAGGTCACTGTTATTCTGCACTTTTGTTTGTGAAACTGGTAGTGAGAGGTCCAGTGTCACCTCCTGTGTCCCCTCAGTGGATGGTCTAATGGTATCCAGTGCATGTGCAACGACACCCCACTGACACTGGGCATCCACAAGGGTTTTATTTGAACAACAGATTAATTTTTAAACAATAGATGCCACTGCAGGAATCTAAATTTTTGTATTTTTGGGAACTGCTGTCAGGTGTGTTTGCTGCCCTGGCATAGGTGGAGCTTTTGTATTTTGTCTTAATATAAAATTGAGTGCTGTTAGTGCTGCTTGTTTGGGTAAATTATATTTGTAAACAGCAAACCCAGATTTTTGGGGAGCAATGAACCCCAGCCCCATGTGCTGCTGAGTAGGAGTTTTCCTTAAAACTTCATCCTTGCTGACAACTTTATTCCAAACCAGGGTAAGGCAGACTTGGTGCACATACAAAGTTTGGCTATGAAAATTTTGTAGCCATTTTAAGTGACCACTTAAATGCTCTGCACAGTGTAAAAAACCAATGTGTGACTGAAGGTGGGACCTCCCAAGTCCAGTAGTGGCTGGACTTCAGGGATTGAAGGTGGAGAACCTTGGATCTTCTTTTTGGTGGGGGCAAATCCCCTGCTGAAGGGGTTGGG
>VWYE01005334.1:460392-555704 GCA_013398995.1 Alaudala cheleensis
GACTTTGCTCCCATGTACCTGTTGGAAAGCCTGCAGAAGAAGTCAGGTGTCTCCCCATCAAAGCCTGACACCCAGCATGGGAATGACCCTTCCCAAGGCCATGCTTGAGATCCCATTGGCCTGTTTAAATGGGGTCATGTGCAGGAACAGAGAGGTCTGTTGGGAAACAAAAGGTCTGGTATTAAACTGGAGGTAAATTGAGTGGCTTTATTAATGGAAATGGCAAAAAGCAGCTCTTTGGATTCTGCAAAAGGGGTTAGAGGTTGAGCCCAAATTTACCTGTGCCGACTTGTGCTCCAGCACCCAGTATCCAGCCATGAAGAGATGATGGGAAGAGCATGGCTTTGGCTGGTGTTACTTATTTAACTTCCCCCTTGGTTGATAGGTGGGAAATTGCTCTTCAGAGGCTAGCATGGAACTGCAAACCAAAAATCTCAAACTATCCCAGCTGAGCTTGAATTATAAGGAATCATTAGGAAGGAGAAAACCTTTCTGTTTGTAAAGAACTTGTCATCCTTTTAAAACAGGACTAAACAAGGGTGTTCAGTGGTGCTTGCAGTGAGATGCTGGGAATGGGGTCCAGCTCAGGTGGTTCTGGGAGCCGTGGCAGTGGCAAAGCCATGGGAAGAGCTCTCTGTGCAGCTCTTCAAGGACTGTGTGTTTTCCAGGGTTGGTGCCAAGTGCTGCGTGGTTGGGGTTGCTGTATTCTTTTCTTCTTTCCTTTTTTTTTATTTTTTTTTTGTGTTTCTGTGTGCCTTCCTGCTGGGAGGTGGCTCTTTTGACATGTTGTTATAGTGATGGAAGGAGCATGGATACACATTCCTCCGCTCCGAGCGCGAGACATATGGGAGCCAGATTGTACCTGTCACAAGTTGCCAACCTGAATTTCTGGGGTATAAGGGGACACGTTCCCCAGGGAATTTCCTCCTGACGTTGCTGATTGCTTTGGCTAATATTTGCTTTGTGACCTTCCCGTGAGCGGATCCGGCAGCGGGAGCATCCGGCTCACACCAGCACTGTCGGAGCTTCCCCCATGGAAGTGCAGAGGAGCTCCATGCACTGGACACATTGCATAGCAAAATCTGACTTTTCAACTCAGTTCTGGATATTTAGTGTCACTTTGGATGTGTTTTCCACCTAAAGTGGGCATTGGGACCACTCAGACCTGGAGCATCCACAGCCAGGGTGCAGAGCAGAGTTGGTTTGGATTCCCTTGGATATTCCAGCTTGGTCACAGGGCCATGCTGCTTTGCTGGAGCCATGTACAAGTGTTGGGATGTGCAGGACATCCCATTCCAGCCTGGCTTCCTTGGAGGAACGTGGCAAACCTTTGCTCTGACTCGTTTCTCAGGGGGTCCCATCGTACGAGCACACGCCTGTTGTGAGGGCTGTTAAATCTGACTGCTCCTGAGAACACTTCCATTTGAAAATTGATTTCAATTTTATTGGAATAATCAGTATTGTTTTAGAAAAATCAATATATCATCAGCCTGAAGCAATTTGTAAGCGTTTTCAGTTTACTGGGGAAAAAAAAAAAAAGAAGAAAAAATCTTTGAGTTTTGCTCCCAATTGATGGAGGCATTTTTAACTGTCAAAATTGCCAAATCTAAAAGCAAAAGCCCTAGGTCTGAACCATGGAAAGGGAAAGGCAGGTGCTGTGCTTGAAGGGTAGGCATTTCCCAACTTCCCATGTCTGGATTTTACTCTATCTGGAGGATAGAGGGGGAAAATTCATGTTGCTGTCTGAACTTAGGTGCTCATTTAAGTCTAGAGCCAGGATGATCTTTCTGAGCTAACCCTGAGTGTGCTGATTGGAGTTCCTGGGCCAAATTTGGGGGAAAAGCTCAGCCTGGCAGAAAAGCCACTCAAAGCAGGGGACCTGCTGGACCCAAGCAGGTGTTCCAGGTCCCTGCTGGACCCAAACCCTGGTGTAACACATCCCTTCCAGTGCCAGCCAGGACAGGAGAGATGCCAGTGGTGGCAGGGAGAGCTGCACTGCTCCAGGCTGGACACTGTGCTCTCCACCAAGCCTCTGGGATTGTGGTGCTGCTGAATCAGGGAAAAAATTACAGCTTTCCAAACTGTACATCATACCCCCTGTGGCCATGCCATTCTGGGATGCAGGAGGGACACTCAGGATCATCCGTGTGTGCAGCAGAACAGGAGCTGTGAAAGAGATATGGCAGTCTGGGAACCAGTAAACTGAAGAAATATCCCTAGGAATTGTTTGTTATGGAAAAATTCTGCTCTTGGACCAACATTGCCAGCTCCCCCATGCTTTCTGTGTGTGGGTGGTGTTTGCTGCTCATCAAAGCTTGACTTATCACAGAGTGCTCCTGAGAAGACCCCTGGCATAGGACTTGGTGAGACCAGCTTGGGTCCAGGCTTCTCAAAATGCTTTAAAAAATAAAGAAGGTGGGAGGATGGCAGAAACCTGCCCTGGGTGGAAAAGCTCCACTTGGATGTTTTGGTTTGGGAAGAGGCAGCAGAGGAAGGGAGTGGGTGAATGTGAAGGAAGCGTTACCAAACCAGCCCCCACACGCACATTTCATCCTGTCTTTATCAAAGTTTTATGAGCATCTGGTCTTGGCCCCAAAATCTATTCAATTGAGAGAATTTTTTTTTTTTTTCAATTTATCTGAATTTGACTACAAGCAGAACCTGCTGTAATTCTTTTTTCCTTTCCCCCTGTTGATTTTAGCTGGGCTGGCTTTGCAGAGGCAGAGCTGAGCTGACCTGGGCTCCAGCCCACGTGTGGCACATAAACCACGTGTGACACGGAGTGGCTGCTCATGGATTTTATTTCCCAAGGGAGAATTTATCCAGGAGTGTCTCTGTTACTTAAAAACACTTTCTCATCCTTTTAAAGCCAGAGCAAACGTTGGTGCAGGGTCTGGCAGCACTGAACAGACCAGGGAGGAAAAGGACAGGGAAAGGTGGCAATGGGCAGGAGCCGGTTCTGTGTTATTTCTCCAGAAAGCAAATGTTGTATAAAGACTTGGGTGAACTTCTGGACACAAGCTTCCATCAGTTGTTGAAGAAGATCTTTTTGTTTGTTGACAGCTGATTATTTTAGATGCCTGAAGAAGTGATAGGTTCATTTGATGACTTCAGTGCAGTGATAATTTTTGTCCATCCAGAAAAATCCTCATTCCTGAGTCACAGTCCATGGCTGAGTTCAATTTGACTTGTGGGTAATTCAAAATAGTGTCTTAAGGTTTGTTTTTAATAAGGAAAGGAGAATGGAAAAAAAAAAGTGTCTGAGCAGGTCAGCTCCCATGTTCAGACTTTAATTTCAAGATGCATTTGCAGAGTTCTGCCAGGACTGCAAACCCTGGAGGTTTTGAAGCTCATGGGGAGTTTTTAGGAAGGCTTTTTGGTGCAGGTCTGAGGTGGCCAGACATCCTGAGACATTACAGGCACATAGGGCTCCCAGTGAATTGGTTTGACAGGTGGGTTTGCTCAGTTTAAGGGACTTTATCCTTGGAAGCTTAACATGGAATGAACATTTAATTTCACATTTATACAGCTTTAAAACCATTTGTGCTTTTAGCAATTTTTTTTTCCTTTTAATGTGTTCAACAACATGTTCCCTTCTGTGCCTGTAGAGGGAGGGGGCCTGGCTGGGGAGATTTTGGATGTGCTCCCACATTTGTGGCACAGTCCCTCCCAGCAGCTCTGGGACCACAGGCAGGACCAGAGGGAGAGTTTTCTATCCACTGCTGGTGTTTTCCCAGAAATACCTCCCTGGACATCCTGGCCCTGTGCTGTGCATGGCTCCCAGCCAAGGGCATTGAGAACCACTGGGAACTCCCACCTGATTTCCAATGGAGTGCCAAATCCTGGGCCTCTCTTAAAATCCTGCTGTAACACCCAGAGCTTCAGGCTATTGTAGAAATCCTAAAAGCACAGCTGAATTTCCCAAGAAAGGGTCTTGAGTGCAGTGACATCAGGAGGAGTGACCTGACTTGTTTAGCTGTAATTTTATATACGTTATTGAATATATTTAACATTTATTTACACATCACACTAAAACCCATCTTCTGCTGCTCCTGAATTGCATTTGTGCTGAGGAGTTACCATGTTCCAGTGCTTCACCTTGCCCCAAGTGTTAAATGTCAGTATCTCTCCTCCAGAAAAAGACCACGGACCCCTGGAACTTCACCACTAAAATGTGTGGGATGTGCAAGGGAGGGAAGGAAAAAAAAAGAGTTTCCAGCTAAAAATATCTGATGTTAAACATTCAGGTTGGCCAAACAGCAGATAAATAAATAGTTTAAATATTTTCCAAGTCTTAATTGTTCCTGTATTTAGTCTGGGCTCTACTTTACTGAACAAAAGTGAAAACAAGTAAAGTAGAGGATAAGCATAAATAGCTGGATTCTGCCAGAAATATTTAGAGTTTCTGCAGTGCAGGAACCATGCAGGGGTTTGTTTTTTGCTGGCTCCAGCCCTTTTGTTTGAACATTTATGTATTTCTTGTGCCTAGTTAAGTACAGCCAAAACTGCTCAGTGATTCCCTGAGTGCAAACAGCCCAGAAAGTGAGCAGAAGTAGGAAGGAGATGCAGGCATTCCAAATCTGTGGGATTGATCTACTCTCCTTCAGGAGCATCATGAAAAAAAAAGGGCTTATAAAATGGGTAAGAAAAAAAACAAACAAACAACAACAAAAAAAAAAAAACCTGGGGAAAAATAAAAGAAGGACTAAAGACTTGGTTGAACAAAAATGGGAATGGCCACTTCACAGAAATGGCCAGCTTTAAATTTCACAAGTTCAGCAATTTTTTTTCCAGAAGAAATGATGCAAATTTGAATTTGATAATAAATGAAAAAAAAAAAACCAAAACAAAAAACCCCCAAAACAAACCCCCAAATTACAAAAAGAAGGAATTAACGCTGGCATTTTTATATTCACTGTGATTGACCCCAAATGCTGCTCAGAGAATGGTGCTGTATGGTGACATCCATGGTCTGGACTCTGGGATAGAGCTCAGAGCCAGACAAGCCCTGCCATGGGAAAGGCAATGGAAATGTGGAACTTTTCAGGGTCATTCTGACCATTTGAATATTTCTGATTAACTTTGAACAGGCACAGAAGAAAATAACTCAGTTTCCTGGTAGTAAGGTTAATTTTCCCAGAAAAAAAATCAGGACTTTCTCCTGGATAATTTTGGTTTTACAGAAACACCTTCCTGTACTGGAAAAATTGGTTTGGTTTCAAATTCCCAAGCAAGTCCCATGATAGTCTGGGGCATTTTTCTTTAAGTGGAGCCATGGAAATCTCTTGCAGAAAAATGACAAGGATAAGCTCTTCCTTTCCCTATGAGGAAGAATAATGTTATCCTAAAAGTCTGGGAAGTACTAGGAAGACAAGCTTAGATTTCCTGTGAAAAGAATTTCATTCCCCATTTTATAGCTTGATTGCATCTCAGTGAATAGAAAGATGAGCACAAGGGTTTGATTCAGACTCTCAAAACTGATTACCCTGGATAATTTTGTGTCTCTTAAGCTCTGTAGAAATCTCTTGTGATGTCCTGTGGGAGGACAAGGGCTTGTCTTTATGTTTCACTTGACCTGCAAGGACCACAGGACTGGACTTTTCTGCCCAGAGCACCTTGGGGATGTGGCTGCCAGAGCTGGAAAGAGCCTGCTGGGTTGTGGGGTGTCTTTGGGTCCTTCAGGACCCCTCAGAATCTTCTAGAAGTGAAGGCATGGACAGAACCCCCATAGCCTTTTGGGAGCCAGAAGGGCTGGAGATGCCTGTTGCATGTTGCAGCACAGACCCAAGATGATTTTTGAATGTTGATCTCAGTTTAAAGTGTAACCATTCCCAGAGCAATCACCACCAGATTTAAAAAATAGCATCAGGAAGAATTATTACTTGAGGGTTTTTAGCAATTACTCAAGTCAACATCATTTGCTGAAGTGGGTAATTCTTTATTGGATTGTGGTTTGACTTGAATCTGTTCTTTTTCCATTCCTGTTGTGCAACCTTCCCCTAATTCCTAATTTGCTTTTCTAGACACTTTTCTTAGAACAAGTAGCAACTCCAGCAAGTTTTTGCTGCTTTTGGTCAGCCCAGGGAGGGAAGGAAGGCTGAGTTGTCTCGTACACCCCCAAAATCAGCTATATTTAATTACTGGGCAGGGGATTCCAGTTGCTCCCATCTGCTGGTGCCACTTTTGGTGTGATTGGGTGTGTTGGGTTAAATGTTGTCTTGGTAACCATGAAGAAGATGGGCATGGAGGACACCTTGGTAATCCCATGGAGTCACTGTGGCAAGTGGCTGCACCAAGCCCCTCAGCAGCACCAAACTGGCCTGGCTACTGGAATGAATGAAAATTGGGAATTCCTGCCAGCTCTGCTCAGGCTTCATTTCTCTCTGTTGCTCTGTGGCACCACCCACCCTCAGGGAGGTAGAGATGAGATAGAGCATAATCTCACAAAGCACAGCTGTCCTAAAAGAGGTGCTTAAGGGAGTGTACAGACCCAGGAGCCAAAGGTGAGACCAGCTCTTACTGTGATCTCTTTGAGCTTACCAAGCTCCTGGCACCTTTAGGCTAAATGTGAATATCAAACACCAAATTATCTCAACCTACAAAAAAAACTTCAGCCTTCTATGTGGTCTAAAAATATCCTTTGTTATCCGTGAGACAGTCCTGGTTGAGGCCAATACAGTGAAATATGCTGCAACCCTCAAATTCAGGTTGGTGTTCTCATGTTCAATACGAAAATCAAAGGGACAGGAGGAGGATTGTTTCCCATGGCTGAAGAGCAAAGTACGTGCATTAGCTTAATAATATTGGTTGTGAGATGCAGAGATAAGAGAGGTGGGTGGGGAGCAGCAGTTCCCATCTGAGCCCTAATGGGGACTGTGGGAAAACTTCAGTGAGCAAACCCCAAACTGGGTGAAAGTCGTTGCAGCTGAAACCCATTACACACACCAACCCAGCCCAGGTTCACAGAGGTTTTGCAAACCTTTTGATGAACCTGGGCTGAGTTTTAAGCTAATCTGGCCTGAGTTAGAGAGTCAGGTGGAAGTGCTCTTGTTTGAGCTGAGTTATGCTCTGTTTTTGAACTCGAAAGCCAAGGTGAAATTTAGGATGTGAGAAACCAACGCAGACCCAGAGAACTGAAGAAGACGTTTATGGAGCTATGGAAAACCAGGAGATCACCTGATTCTCTCTGTGCCACTTTGTTAAATTTGATGGCTTTGTTAAATTCGTGGCTACGTTTAGAAGGGCTCAGCCAATTCTTGTTGGTGCCTTTTCTCAGAAATTCTCATTTATGCCCTGTTTCCACCACACTATTGCAGGGCAGATCTGCGTTAAACACTCAGAGTGTCAGTGAAATGAAACCAAGATGACATAAACTCTACAGGTTCCAACTTCTTCAATGCAGAAAGAGTGTTTCTGCTGATTCAAACCTAGAAAAAGCAGTACAGAATTGTAGCATGGTTTGGGTTAGAAGGGACCTTAAAGATCATCTATTTCCACCTTCCACCATTGTTATTTCTTTTAGGAGCAGTGGAGCTTTGTGGGACAACCTCTGTCCTACCTCTGGGCACGATGAACACGTGTCCCACGGTGTTTCTTTCTCCTCTTTGGTGGCATCTTGGCCAAGGTGCACATTTTTGTGCAGTCCTTTATCACACAGATGCTGCTGCACAAAAGGAAAAGCCAGCAGGCAAGATCCATAACTCCTGGATCTCTCCTTGCTTTTATTATCTGGGCACACGTTGCTACACGCCCCAGACCTGCTGAGGTTGGCTGCTGAGGAGGTGGGTGGTCTTTCACTCCATCTTCAAGGTGAAAAGGCAGCTTGTAACTGGTCATCTGGTGCAGCAGGAAAGCTTGGACCTGCCTGGTTTTGGGTGTTTTTTTTTTCTGAGAAAATAATACAGAAAACAAATGTGGAGAGTCAGAGTTATGGTCAAATGTTCAGCCAGAGCCTCAGCTGGTTTTGTTTAAGGGAATTTCTGCTGAATCCTGAGCAGCTCAGCCAGGTGATGCTGGCAGTGTGAGCACGTGGCTACTTGCAGTCAAAATATAAAGTTGGCTTTATGCTTTTTAAAAATAGAAAATTAAAAGTATTTGCTGGTTGCAGAAGAGTGTGTCCTGTGAATGAAATGCTTCGCTTTAGGGTGATATGTTGTGACTTCTGGAAATTTGAAATACCTGTTATGGATCAGCTCTCACTTAGTGGGGGCTGTATTTGTCAGGTGGTGATTGAAATTGCAAATCAGTATTCTCCAAGCCTGGAATTTCCAATGGGGAGGCAGAGAGCTGCAAAAACAACAGTTTTAAGAATAAAATAAAATGAAACAAGCAGTAATAAGAAAAAAAAAGTACTTGACAGGCAAATTTGGTGTTACACGTTCTGCATTTCTTTTCAGTCTTTCAAACTTTCTGAACACTATAATTTGTTTCTAGTGTTAGCATCACTATCATCAAAGATGTTGGACTCTATTAGCTCAGCTGTCTAAGGGATGTCTTTTTAAAAAGGAGGAGAGTAGGGGGAAACAAGACCCCACCCCACCAAGTTCAGCCACTTGAATTGAAGCAGAATCACTTTTCTTACCATGTCTCTCATTTGCAATCAAGGCAAAGACAGCAGGAGAAACCTCACTCAACTGCTCACTTGCCCCAAGACAGGCAGAGGTTTTGCATTAGTTGAGGCTTTGCTGAGGTCACCCTTCCCAAGCAGGAATGCTGTGTAGAATGACTTTTGCCACAGCATGGACTGAGATTTGGGTTAAACAAAGCCTGTCATTTTATGTGGCAGTTCAAAAATGCCTCTCTGTGGATGTTTCTTTCTACCCATCATTTTTCCTGGGGTGTAGGAGTCCCTCTCTCCAGACTTGGCTCTAATAGTAGCTTATTCTGTTAAAAACAGAGCAGATGTAGGATGGTGGGGTGGAGAGTAATAGATGATAACCAGTTAAGTGGAGGAGAAGGTGTGGATCCCCCTGGCTGAGGCTCTACACTGAAATAGAAGAAATTGAGACAGACTTTAGCTCTGGTATGATCTCCCTTCCTCAGCATGGCATGGACACTTTCTCAGAGAGTGTCCAGATATTGTTGGTCCTTTCCATTCTATTTTTCTGTACTAACTACAGAAGGGTGTGAGGGATTGCTGGTGCTCTCTGCTGCCATGCTGGTGTTCTGCTCCTTGTCTGGAGCCCTGGCTGTGCCTGGCAGATGTCCCCTGGGCTCCAGAGTTTCTGCCTTTCACTGCTAGAGATAACACTGCATCATCGTGTTGTGGTCTTGCTTTGCCTCTTTCCTGTTTGCAGTTACTAGCAGGACACTACCTTTGTCAGAGGAGTTCTTTATTTGAAATGATTTATCAATTAGCTGCTGAAGTATTAATAAATAGATCAGGGTTGCATGGGTAGTCAAAGCAAAATGCAGGTTTGCCTTCAAAGCTGGATGGGGCACGTGGCATTTTCCTGCTTGGTTGGAGGAAAAGAACTCTTCCAGATTGGTTTTAATGGCCAACAAGGAAACTAAAAGTATGGAATATTAACTTTCTGTGAGTACCCCTCACTTTTGCTTGAAATTTTCTCTTGTTTTGGAGCAATCCCTGTTGGTACCTTCTTGCATTGGGATATCCAAGGGAACAACAGGGGAGACACAAATTCAGCCCAAACTGACAAAACAACATTTCAATGAACATTCCTGGGAGATATTTGCAGGGTATCACCAGCTTTGCTCACGTCTGTTGTTAGTATTTCAAAATGTGGGTTTTTTAATGCAGAACATGGGCCAGGGATTTTTAAAAAATGTTAGGATTCCAACTTTTTTTTCTGGGTTTTAAAGCATTTGCCACTCAATTAATCTATCAGCAATTATGTTCTCATGAAAGCCTCTGTATAAAATGAACATGACAGAGGATGAGGGTTGTTCTTTCCCATTGCTAATTCTCTACTAGGAAAAGGAAAAAAATAAGTGTAAATCTCTCCAGTGCCTCTAATGTGATTTGTTTAAATATGTACTGGATACTAAGGGATATTAGACACATGTGTGATCCTTGAGGGGAATGAAGATCACTTGTGTGTTCTCTGCTTCCTTTTGATTTTGTGCTGTTTGGTGAATCTGAGATTTTTGGGGCAGGCTCTTGGAGATTCTGCATCTACTGGATGCATGGGACTGTGGAAGAGGGAATGCTGTGAGAGAGAGAGACAGAGTCTGTCATAACTGAGCCACGAGTGATGGAAATGTGCTGCAGGCTAATTTGTTCCTCGTGGAAGAATTACAGGATTTAGGATGGGTGTATGTCAAAATGAATGGGTTGCTGTGGGAAAGTGTGTGGGATGAGACTGGATTTAGCCAAGGAGGGAGAGACAGAGGGGCTCTGGGGTTTGTTGACATCAGGAGGAAAACAGCAGGAGGTGGTGGTGGGGACAGGGAGGTGATTGCCCAGGGCAGTGGGTCATGGATTTCCCAAAGTGGCTGAAGTTTTGCCTGCTCCTGGATACAGAGCCAGACCTTTGCATGTTTTCAGGAGCACATTTCGTGGTATGAACATATCCAGAAAGTAATGTATTTTGTAAATTTGTAATTTATTCTTCAAAGTGAGAAACAGAAGCAGCCCCAAATTCTAGAACTGATTGTGTTCCACAGGCTTTAGTGACTTTACCACTTTCATCCATGGAAAATTTTTTTCTGATGCACTTTCCCTCCAGTTCCTTTACTATTTGCAATGACCTTTCTCTTTCAGTTAGAAATATAAATTGCATTTTTAAGTACAGAAATACTGCTCACCTGTCACTGAACCTCTAGAGGAAAAGACTGATGGGAGCTCTGTTTTCTGCTGATTTTGGGGTGTGTGGCAGCTCTGGCCTTCCCCGCTGGATGATCTGGGGACTCATTTGAGCAGAAGGTGACCCAGATTCCCGTTCTCTCTGCCTGCCTCAGATTGGGGCTGTTTTTCACAATAACCCCTCCAAAGAACTGCAGGATCTGGAGAACCTCTGCCAAATATCATAATGGCACTTGAGGTTTGGGCTGGTTAGTGACATCAAATGAAACAAAAGCAACTTCCTGACAATAGAAGAAACCATTCCCATTGTGAGTGAAAATCATTTTCAAACATGAAAATGCACCAGCTGGGTCAAGTAATGCTTATGAAAAATTCTCAGGTGTTACTTTGATATGCTCAGCGAAGGAACTTTTAATTTAATGGGACTCAGTTGAAAAGAACCAATCAAGGAACAGTGGAAAAGCTGAATGCCCAACATAAATACCTGCAGTTCCACCCAAACAATGCCATTGTTGGGCTGTAATCAGGAGAGGACTTTCAAACAATGGCTGGAGGCGTCCCTGGCCAGTCGGTGCAGGTAATGTTCTCGATGACTAATGCCTGGTGTGTATCTGGGTACACACATCACTGTTTACTAATCTTTTCCTTTCTTAGTCATCCTCAAAAGGCTCCTCAAAGCAGCACAGGGACGCCGGGCACTTTTTACAATAAGCAATGTTGTGTTTGTGATACGAGTTGCTGGATGCAGAATTCAACTTTGCTGTCGCTGTGGTTCGCTTGAACGATCTTGACCTGATCCTGGAGGGTTTGAAAGGCTAATCCATTCATTCCTATTCCAGACATACACAGATTAGGCTTCTGTTGAAACAACTTGCACTTTTGAAAACAGCAACAAAACTGCAATCGGCTTTGCATGTGTCTTAAATTTCCAGCATGGGGAATGATACTGGCCTTTGTGCCCTTCCTTTGCTCCCTTCCCCAAGGAGCACAACTGTGCTGGTCAGCCACTGTGCACTCTCTCTAGCTGGTAAATTCAGCAGCTGGAGCTCTCAGGCATGACTTCTGCTTGATTTCTAGTTTGGGTGCACTGTACAGCTTCAGTATGAGGTGAGGTTGCCAGTTGTCTTGTGTGAGTGGGCTTCAAGTGCAGTTTCTCTTGTTTCAACATTTACTTTCTTTTGCAGAGTTTGAAACAAGTCTATATTAAAAAAAAAAAAAAGAAAAGAAAAAGAAGCCTTGTGGCTTTGAAATAGTCACTTCTCATTTCTTGTCTCAACAAAAATGTTTCACAGCCAGATCATGCACTGGAGCAAGTGCATCTGGTCTATACATCCTCAGACATCCATGGAGATAACACCCACTGTCCCCATACAAATACATGCCTGGGGGCACCTGCACCCAGCTGTGGGTGCCTGTAATTGGCTGATGAGTTCTGATTAGGGGTTGTTAATTTTGATGTTGGGCTGTGCTGTGAGCTGCAGGTAATGGTGTGCTGGGGAGCTGTGCACAGCCTACACGTGTGGGCAGCTGTTTGTTTGTGCCTGTTACCAACTATCAAGGTCAGAGCCTTGATGGGGTGGTGTTGGAACTTCACTTAAACTTGGAAAGCAAAGGTATAGTTGTCTCAAGGAACAGGATGGGAATGGGGTGGTCTGGTGAGTGTCCATGAAGAAGTGACACCAGTTATCAACCCTCAGTGCACCTGCTGATGTGTGCACATGTGCAACTGTTCATATGCATGTAGAACCATTATATGTATCATTTCCATGGAAGTATCTATGTGCAAATTCATCTAATGCCAGTCAGAAGAGCAGAGAATAGTTTGGGTTGGAAGAGATCTTAAACATAATCTAACAATCACCTTGAAACACTGGACAGTTTCCTTGTCTAACATGATGCTGCATAAATCTGCCCTGTGGTCCCTGCCTTGTCCAGCTCCACATTAGAAATGATTTTCTCTGACACTTGTTCCTTTCATGCAGCAGAATTACGATCCCAGGTGCATAGTGCTGACTTTGGTACTTTTTTTTCCCCTCTGTGAGCAAAGAAGAGAGTTCTGGGGAGGCATGGGCTTCCCTTCAGTGTGTCTGGGACTTCACAAGGGAGGAAGCCTCATGCAGTCAATAGACCTGACCCAGGCTGTTGTGAAAACTATTGTGGCCCCAGACTAAAAGATTCTGATAATCTTGCATGGACTATTGGCCAGCCCCGTTCAAAGGGAGATGTGAATAAGTGCCTGCTGGTAAAAAACGGTACTTTTTGGACATACCTGCTGTTGGACCAGCCATGGCAGGGCACCATACCAAGGAGAGCTCCTCCGTGGTCGCTGCCACTACAGCCTTGACCTCCGAGGACGCTGGGCTGCCTTAGGGCGGCGAGTGGGGGCATCCTGCGCAGGGCTGGGGATACAAAGAGCGATTCCTTGGCGCACATTGCCAGGCAGCGGGGCGGGCAGGCCGCCTGTGCGGGCTGCATCCTGAATGACGGGAGCGCGCTCCCCGCCCCGCTGCGCGCTCCCGAGCCTTTCACACCCCGCGCCTCGGCTTAAGCCTCCAGCGGCACGTCCCGCTCCGACCCTTCACGTGGGCTGCGTTACACTGACAAAGAAAAAAGGCTTTTTTTTTGTATTGTCTCTGCCGGGCTGACCTTTAGAGTGTTTACTTTTCAATCAGCTCTAAGCAGGCGAGCTCGAACTCCCCGGCGTGAGCAAGTTCAGCGCCGGAGCGCTCTCGCCCAAACATTTGCCAAGATAACGCCGAAGTGACAAATAAACACGAGTTGTTTTTACAGGTGTAAAATCAACAGATCAAATGCTGACCCTGGCCGTGGTGGCGAAGCCGGCCCGCGTTGTGTTTGAAGAATACCACTGCATCATTTACACTTGCAAACCCTTTGTAATCTTAATCTCTTTGTGGCTTTTATGTTATACTGGCCCCCCAAGGTTAAAGAAAGAGATTTAGACCTTAAACACAAATCCAGCCTTCAAGCTCTGGAATTATCTTTGCCTTTAAATGCAACTGATCAATGCCCATTTCTTTTGAAAATAAAACCCTTTTGAACCTTGAAAGCCTTCCACTGTTGAGCTATGTCTAAGTGCCACATGGGGAAATGGGCAGAAAAAAAGCCCATTTTTCCCTTAGTGCTTGCATTAGAGGTCCTAAAGTTCAGTCCAACGCAATCAATTTAATTGGCGCTAGCTCTAGTGACAAATTATACTGGTTTACACTCAAGTGTAGCACAGATTCCTCAAACGCTGGGAAAGAAGGGAGATACACTTCTTGGTCTCTACTTAAAGAGGGCAACAGTATTGGAAAAGGAGCACATTTAATTTATCACTGTCAGAGCAGGTGCAAAGTTTAATTCTAACTAAAAGCATTAAACAATTAACCCAGACAGTCAGGCCCTTCGGAAAACGCTCAGTTGCAGGGAACACATGGACCAGATTACCAATGGAAAAAAAAGTCATGGCTCCTCTTTTATTTAAATGAATATCTCCTACCACTTAAAAAAAAAAAAAAAAGGAAAGATAGAAAGAAAAAGGGAAAGAACTTGAATGACTTCTGAAAACTAGTGAATAAAATCTAAGATGGGAAACTCCATCAGAGTGGCAGCAAATAGCTGCCTTTTAAGTAATTAATTGATCTTTGATACTCCATGAATTAGGGAATCTATAACCTGCTGATACCATCTCTCTGTGGTACGCATGCACGTGCTTTTCCAAGTGCCTGGCTGCTGTTTCCTTCTGCAAGGTGATGTGCTCCTTAGGCTGGGTTTTATCCCTTTGGCACGCTGAAGAAGCACAAGGGCTCTTTGCAAACCAGGCATGGCTTGCCCAGAGGCATTTGCAACCTGTGGTTTCGATTTCATAGAGGAGATTCCCCCAAACTGAGGTCCCGTTGGAGAAAACCAGTAAATCCATCCTTCAATAATCCTTCCTTCAACAGCAAAGTGAGGTCCCACAGCTACAGCAGACATCAGTGCTGGTGGGAATTTAAACACTGCTTTGTCAGGTAAAAATAGGGTTGGATGAGGGGCTGAGTGTGGTACAGGTGCTGCAGAATTTGGGGTTAAAAAATCACATTGTGGAGGACAGCTTGCAGAGGCACTCTCTCAGACAACGAGTTTGAGGTAGTTTTGTATCCCTGGATAATGCATTTTTAGTAAAATCCACCTTTCCATCATTTAAGAAAAAGAACAATCAGGTGTTTTGTCCATAAGAATCTCATGTTATTGTGAAGAAGTGAACTCAGTAGAATTAACAGGGGAAGGGCCTGAATCCTTCCAGAGGGTCTCTGGGCATCCTCACTGTCTTCTCAAAGTGGGTAAAAATTCCTGTCATTTCTAGTATGTTTTGTGTTGGTCTAAATTTGAATAGCCAAGGCAATTTAGAAATCTGTCCTTTCTTTCTGAGCCTTTATAAAATATGTGTCTGCAGAGGATAAATCGCTTCATTATATTCCATTATTTTGTGGATAACGTGCTGGTGATATCGAAACAATGAGAATAATAATATTGTTCCCACTCCAGTGCCATCAACAGATTCCCTCCTTCCACCATCATTTCAGCATCATTACCATGTCTCATTGCTTAGACCTTAGGTAGCCAATTTTGAAGCAATTCATCCTCACAAGAAATGCCAAATGCCCATGTCAGACGTTCAGGCTGCATTTTTCAAGCTCCCAGGTACAAAGCCATGCAGGCTCAAGGGTTTGGATGCTTATGATATTGTGTAAGCAGAGCTCATGTGCTTCAAATGTATTAGAAATGTGACTTTTTTTCCTTATTTTTTGAAACCTGCCAAGCGTGCTATTGAGCAAAGACTCATTTTCAGACATGCACGAACAGTGCAAATGGCTTGAAATTAGGTGGGATTTTTGCTTAGGTATCTGTGAATGGGAATTTAACTCTGCAATTTAAGGAGAACTTGTCCTCGGGGCCTGGAACAGCACAGAAATGCTGTGTATGGGATTTTGGTGGACTTTGTGGCTCCTTGTGTTTGCCTTCCTTTCTCATCCTTTTGAGATTTGTTGAGGTGGTGGGTTGAGACTGGGACCACTCTGGGAATGGGTTCATCCCACACCAGTACCTGCTGAAGGTGCAGCCATGCCTGGGGACTCCCAGGAGAAGGAAGCAGAAAGAAAATGCAGAAGCATACAAAAAAAAACTTTGCTGAGATCATTTCCCTATTTCTCCCTTCCTTTCTCCCAGAGATTTTAAAGTTGTTTTTATCCCTTCAAGCCCAAAACCATTTATTACAAATACCAACACGAATTTCCTTGCAGTAGGATAAACACTCAGCTGCTCCACTTATTGGAGTGCTGCAGCACAAACAAACCCAGACCCAACGATTTCTGCAGCAGATATCCTTCCTCTGGTGTTTCTGGGAGTGGTGTTTCTGCACTGCAATCAAGCTGGTGTTTGCATCCCAACAGCACGTTCTGAGTGACAGGATCCCACATGGACTTTTATACAGCAGAGAGATAAGGGGAGCCAGGGGAAGGAATACAAATGATCTGCTCCAGGGATAATGGCCCTGGCTGTTCTTTGTGTGTTGGGGTGGCACAAGTGAGAGGCAGAGCAAGAAAGCCCTGGCTGTGTTCTCGTGCAGACCATAAAACTTCAGGTCTTGTCTGCTTCAGTCTCACCAAGGGCCAGGTTGGACCAGAATCAGTCTGGTGGGGCTGTCCCCAGTGAAAAAATCGGATTATATCAGTTTTGTATGTCTGCCTTTCTAGGATTTATTGTCGAGATTTTCCTTTCACTCCTGAAAGGAATTAATGGAATGAAAAGAATGAGGATGAGCAACAATTATAATCAAAAAATGGATTTTTTTTTTATAGTCACAGGACTCCACAAGCTGTGACTTTTAAGAAAAACATCAAATTCCCAGACCTTGCATTCAAATTGTGAGATCTGGTACAACTCAGTCCCTAAAATTGATGTTTATTGCTTCCTTCCTGTAAAACTCCTGGCATCTGCAAATGGATGGGTTAGAGAGAGCTGGGAATTCCATTTCAAAGCAGCACCAAGATGCCAACAAGAAGGTTCTCCAGTTCCCATCATGGTGGAGCATGGAATATGATGTAGCCCATAGCACTTAAGTAGCTCTGGTGTACTTGGTGTGTCTTATTTCAGAGGAAAAGGACTTGGATTTGTTCTTACTTATACCACTGGAGTATTTCTTGGATATTATAACCTTAAAGTATAATTTCTCACTGCTTTTGAGTCATAACGAAATAGTCGCAGCCTACTAATTTGGCCCAACAAAAAAATAGCAATACAATAAAAGTAAAAATATTTTCCCTATGTCTAAGTTGCATTGTAACAAATAAATTGAATTTACTAAACTGGGGGAAAAAAACCGACCTTAAACTGGATCAAAATGGAAGGTGTTGACCATATCCCAGCCAATATCTTGCAGAGGTCAAATCCAAACACTTTTTTTTCCCTACCACAACTCAATTTCTCAGGAAAATTTGGACTTTGCCTTGCAGTGGGAGCCCTTTCCTTCTGTCATAAGAGGAGGTGGAATCTTCTCTTCAGCCATATAGTTGTATTCTCCTTTTTTTCAGTGTGTTATGCCACTACCCTTGATCTTGGGATGAGGTGATGAACTCCTCAGGTTTTATTGAACTTTTTCTTTAATATTATGCAGCCTTTAATATCAATTTTACATGGATCCCTTTGCAGTTGGTTCAAATGTCTGCTTCCTTGGTGCTCTGGGAATGAAGGAACCCCTCTGTGACAGGTTATGTGTCCACCTGAGGAGCATTTGCTCAAAGCCCCATCCAAATGGACCTTGAAATGAGTAAATAAAGTTGTGTCCCAGAAACATGGTCCTCCTTGGGATGCTAAACAGAGTAGGGGAAGGCTGAGAAGCCTTGCATAAAATGAAGTAACAATTAAATGAAAAAATCTGTGAATGGAGCAGGGCACGATGAAATAATCTGTGCTAAATGTGTGATGCTCCCCCATGGGATTCAGCCAATTCAGGCCATGAGTAGAGAAAATATTTGTGTGTGTCTTGAAGTGTGTCTTACACTTGAGTTGCATTTGCATTCATATCTAAGGTAAAGCAATTGCTTCACAGTCTCCATTAAAATGAAAACTGTCAGGAATTGGAGTATTTGTGGCTTCAGCAGATGCAGGGTCAGGCCCTGCTTTGCCCACCCCGTGACAGCAGAGCAGGTTTCCTCATGGAATTCCCAGTGCAGGCTTTTCCTTCCTGGGGAGATGCTTCACAGGGAGTCAGGAGGGCAAAATACAGCGGGGTGCCAGCCCTGGGTGTGTCCCTGGCCTCGTGTGCAGAGTCCCCATGAGGAGCCTGTGCAGAACCAGGAGCACACGGGAAGAGCCGCTGGCAGCGGCGAGCGCCGATCCCAGCGAGTGTGGAAGGGGTTTTGTTGATAGGCTCTTTAAAAGCATGATCTGTTTTCTGCTGCTAGTTAAAGAGGGTAGTGGCAGTCTTTAGTGGCTGTGTCAATGTAGCCCATGTTATTATGTACAGATGTGCCAGCTGCAAGTAGGCATTATCTCTTCGATAGTGCTAAGCACTTTACAGTGGGTCAGGGAAGTGCAGCTCTCAACCAATAGATCTAATTGCAATCCTTTTATGTTCTCTATGATTGCAGGTTTCTCCAGCACTATAAACAAATAGTAATCAACTAAACCTGTTACCTCTGAGCAGCGATGTCACGATATGAAATATTAACTGTTCCAAATGCAGTAATGATGGTTTAAAACTGTATTTGTTCTTGAAGGTAAAAAATAAGGGGAAAAACCAGGAGCGCTGGCACTGGCAGCATGATGAGCCCTCTGGCTCTCTTTCATCTAATGAAAAATTGTGTCAGTGCAGGACATGTTTTATGTGGTCAAATACAGTGTAAATATTGTGTACGTCTTTTGCTATTGCAACAACATATCAACAGCACCGCAAACAATCTCTTCCTCTAAATCTACATTTTTTAAAGGCAGTGTTATGTTAATACCAGAAAAACTTGTGTTTTCTTAGCTCAAGAAATGCTGGACTTGGGCCTTGGATGCGTGGCTGATGAGATGGAGCAGAGCTGGAAGTGGAGAAGGGCCTGGTTTCACCAAATTTTTCCCATATCTCAGGAGAATTTTTGTGGAAGTTCTTTCTGTGTGTTTGGCTTGCTGGGATTTTGGTGAGAGTGAAAGAAGAAGTTATTTGAGGAGCAGACTTTTTAAGTCCTTAAACTGAGAAGTGTTTCCTCATGCTTGCAAGCTGGACAGTTGTGGGTTTTGGCCAGGTCTGATTGGGAAATGAGTCCCAGGGACCTGATCCTGCCCATGTTATTGAGCTCTCTTGATCTGAGAAGCCTGGGCTTGGGCTGGCACATTCCCTACTGGTGCAACCCCAAAGAGTACCAGAATTAATTAAACTTTTTTTTATGGTGTAGCTGGTGTGGTTTGAGGGCCTGTTCCTCTGCACAGTTTAATTGACTGGTTGGTTATAGAGATGGCTCCAGGGAGGTGCTGCTACTTGGATGCACGTGAGGTGTCCATGGCTTAGACTTCAGCTCCTCAGCTGCTGAAGGAGCCCCTGCAAACAGCCTGAGCATCCTGAAGCACTGAAATGAGGACTTTCCACACAAATTGATCATGAAGGAGAGTTTATGAAATTTTTCACGGTTTGGGATTTAATCAGCTCTGATCGATGCAGCCCTAATGCAGGGTGAACTTGTTGATCACTTCCACTGGAGGGTAAAAAAACCCAAGGAAAAGCTGGGGCTGAACGTGCAGCGTGTGTCTCTCCTTGCTCTCATGCTGATGCAAAGCAGAGTAATTAGCTGAGCGTTGAGGCTGCTCATTGTTACTCGTACAGAGGCATGAATAACCCGACCAACGCCTTCCCACCCCCACCTGCATCTGCCTGGCTCCCGGTGTGCCCCCCTTTTTGTCCCAGGGGCATCCCAGGCTGACCCCACCCAGCACCCGGCCGAAGGGGGTCAGTGTTAGGCTGGGCTTTGTGCCTCCTCCACGCCCCCCAGCTCCCACTCATCCGGGGAGTGAGAGATGGAGACTGGGAATTAAAATGTCTTTAAAAAGAAAATAAGCTTTTGTATCAGCCAGCTGGCGAAAGGATAAAGGACTGCGCTCACAAGATGCAATCAAAATTCAACAGTGTTTTATTAAACATGTAATATTATCAAACTAAACAAAAGAGCCCTCAATGGCTGGGAATACAATGTGATACAATTTATTTTATTTTTTTTCTTTCCCATGGTGTCATTCATACAAAAGTGTCACTGAGCATTCGGCTCCCAGTTACGAGCTGCACATGCAAATACCAGTATACGTGGTGGGCTGGGCAGTGCAATGCAATGTGTCCTGCAGGTAGATCACAGATAATTCCATTTTTTTCCTGGATAACTGCTGCTAATGCTCAGGGAGAATGGGTAGCTTACAGCATTAACCAGCCAAAGAAGCCAACTTTAGCAGTCTGCTAAGGACCTTGGTCAGTAAACAGTTTATCAGGTGGTTTTCTCCAAGCCAGCCCTGTTGGCAAGCTCCTGCCCCAGTACCTCAACCTACAAGGGCTGCAAATCAGCAGCTGATTTTGCCCTTTATGTTGATATTTATATCCTACTCTCAGTTAGGTTTTCTAGCACCTGATAGAAGCTGGTCATTAAAAGATAAAAATGCTGTGAGCAACACTGAACAAAACATTTGGACACTCCTCTATTTCCACAGTTAGTTTTGTACCAGTACAGACTAGACCCAATTCAAAGTCTGGGAACTTGGATCAGGCCTAGGTTTTGCAGACACAAAACTGCTTATATCTGACATGTTTTGGAGATTCCAGTCAATGGGAGAGCACAGAATGGTGAAATGAGGATGTTGGAGCCCTTCTCCAGGTCCTGGTGAGGTGCTCATGCTGGGAGGGGGTGGTGGAAGTGTGGGCTGGAAGGGCTAACACCTCCATCCCATAGTCTTAATCCCACCTTGAGTTAGGTGTAAAGGACAGCTTCAAGTGCAAGGCAGAGGTGAATCAGTTATAATTATCTCCAAAGAGCGATCAACAATTAAATTGCATTATTAACTCCGAATCTCACTGGAAATATGTGCTATCTTTCTTTTAAATACCTGAGGTATAGCTCTTCCCCTGACTATATTTACTCGGTGAATTTTGGTCCCTTAAAGGACTGGCAGCTGAACAATCTATCAATTAAAAAGGGAGGGGGGAGGAATTGTGCCTGGCCTCCATCAGCTCAGCCAAGCAAGTTGGTGTAAAGGTGTTTGTGAACAGCAGCCCGGGAGCAACTCGTCTGCAAAAGCTTTTCTTCCCTGCAGAACCCCAAAGGCAAAGCAGCATGGAAGGAAAGAAAAAGCAAAACCAAAATCTCTAAGAAGCCCTAACCTTGTAACACACAGTTTTTGCTAAAAATATATATTAATAATATATTATTGAGCGGGCATAGATGAAGAAGGCCAGGGAAAGCGTGAGCAATAAGAGTGTGAGCAAGGTCAGTGTTCCTTGCCCGAGGACAGCACAATCAATAAGAGCTGGTCAATACCTGCTTTATTACTACACTCCCACTCCGAGCAAAATCGTTTTTAAATTAAGAATATATTTTGCAAAACTGAATTAACGATATTGAATATTTTGCTCTTTGATATGACTAGCTTTCAAAATCAAATTATTAAATATGGAAAAAAGCATATTGGTTCAGCTAAGGATTTTTTTTTTGTCCCTGGAAAGGAAGTGGCTGGTTTGTAATTCCCACTTGTGCCTGGGCATTAAATTACGCTGGATGCTGCCCCTGCCTTTCCTTGAGAGGTGAAATGCAAAGATATTTGGGTTTGTTTCCAAATGGCTCCTTTTTTGCTTCAGAGATGAAATACTGGTGGGTAGAGCTGAGTGTGTAAAATGGAGACTGGCAGTAAACTTCTGCACAAATGGAGATGTTTGTCTCTCCCCAGCTCAGCACGTGCAGGATTCAGCCCATCCTAAACCCACACGATTTTGTGAACCATCCCCACCTTTTCCCCCTGCCTTCCTGGGCTTGCCAGCTGATTCTGGGAGCACATATTGATGGTGTTCATTTGGAGCTGGCGTGGAGGCTTGCTGCAGGCAGGGTACAGTGTCAGAGGGTGAGACACGATCCGTCCCTGCTCCCTGGGGCAGCTTTGGCTCTGCTGGATTGTGCCAGGTTGCTCCCACCTTTCCCTCCAAAGTTTAGAGCCTGCAGTAACTTGAGCAAATCTTGTTTCATTGCGTTAAAATGATTACATGGGTTTAGGATGGCCATTTATCACGCTGAATTTTGTTTCCTTCGGAGGGAAGGGAAGAGGAGCTCTTTTATTTAGCTGTATCTGTGTTTTGAAGGCTGAGCTTCGGTGTGAGCTTTGCAAGGTGTGAGCTTTGCAGCTTTTGCTGCCAGTCCCACAGTGGTGCTGTGAGAGGGAGGGCAGTGCTTGCTTGTGGGAGCTTCCATTTCCAACTTTTGGCCTGGGGATCTTGGTCTGGTGTCCAGATGTATGGCTCAAGCCTGGGAAGGTGATGTCAGGGCTTTCTGCTTGCAGGAAATTGCTGATAATAGCTAATTGCCAACCTCATCTCCCACAGCAGGGTCTCAGGGATTCTGCTCCTCTCCTCTCTTGTCACTCCCCCCGAAATCCCTCCAGTGCTGGTGTCTGCCATGCACTCCCTTGTTGACATTTGTTTTGCAGTAATCAGTTACTGGATGCAGGTAGGACATGAGGTGGCAATCTCCCCTGAAATCATGAGATTTTGAAAAGACTCAGGCCTTTAGGGTTGGCTTGTTGGTTGGGATTTTTAAGTATTACTCTATTATTGTTTGCTGCTTCATCTAATTCTTCTTGAAACATTTGGACATGATTCACCCAGGGCAGATGGAGAACTTTCTCCCTAAAATGTGTCCTGGCTCTTTGAGCATCAAGGGGTAGCTGGATGCTTGAGCTCCAAAGCAAAATCCCTTGCTTTTTGTTGTATTGATTGAAATACTGCAAAATACATTTCTCTTTCAAAGCCCTGGTGCTGCCCCTCTTTGTGAGGACCAAGCTGCCTTCAGCCCCAGCAGCTCCACCTGGGTGATTTTCAAATTGATGAAGTCTGACATGCAGTTTTTATAGCTGCTTAAACATATCTGGTACTTCCAGAAAGGGTGCTGGAGAGATTTAACCCAGCAGCTTTTGACCAGTGCAGGGACTTCTGATGGGGATGGAGGCTTAGGCACAAACTTGTGAGGGGAGAGGTTTGGATTCACATCACCTCTTCTCTGCATCTCTGAGAGCACTTGAGTTTATGTTGTTTTGGGGACACCAAAGGCCTGGCCTGGATGTTGCTGGTTGCATTTGCCATTAAGGAGGGCTTTCACCATGTGTGACTGTGGCAGTGGCTCTGATGCAGCAATTGCCTCTGTTCAGCCCAAAATCCAAGTTAGAGGACTCTTCCTTCATTACTTCCAAGGTAAAAGAAAGGGAAATGGTTGTGTAATAGCAGGAACATCAGGCTTTTAAGAAGAGAAAGCCCAAACCATTTGTAGCCATTTTCCTTGTGAATTTGGAGGAGGGAGGGAAGGATCCCTAAAGGTCATGGTGTTGAGTTCTTGATGTTGGGATGGTTTAGTGATGCCCAGCACTTCCTCCAAGGGTCTTTGTTGGGAGGACTGATACACATGTTGTTTTCCTCTTGGACAAATTGGGTGGATAGGCAGCAAGAATACATTTAAACAGGTCATAATGACATTTTTATTGGCAGGTAAGAGGAAGTCAACATATTAAGCAATTAAGAAGAAAAAAAAAAATCTTTGTCCTATCTCAGTGCTCACTCAGCACTTCACCTCCAGTGCACTCCCTTTGGAAAGATTAAAAACTTGAATTGGGGGTGATTCCTGCCCCCAGCATTTTGGTGGGACAAATTTTATCAGTTTACTTCTGGATCTTTGCTGTTGCATCCTCAGGAATTCCCTCTCATGTTGGGCACTGTCAGAGGGGATGGGTGGCTGTCCCTCCTGCTTTGTGAACATAACTTGGCTTCACTAGGTATTTTTAAAGAAAGGTATCAGAGGCTGACTGGAGGGTTAATGGGAGATTAAGGCATCTGAACCTTGGGAACAGAGGGAAAGGAAGGAGGAGTGTTACACAAAAAGAGCTAATGGCAAAACCTAAAAGGTGGGATTTGTGAAGCACCTGTTCTTTGTGTGTTGGAGCAGGAACCCCTTAGCTGAGCCACTGCAGTGGGTTGCTCTGACGTGGCACACCCCTGCTGCCACCACTGGTGTCACACTGCCTCCAGCAAGGATCTGCTGGCCTTGGCCATCACGTCCTAGCTCCAGCAAGGCTCTGCACAGAAATTCTCCTGCAAGCACTGGGAGGGTGGAGGGGGACAGCCTTAAGACTTTAAATAAACTTGACGCTAAGTCAAAACCCAAACAAAAGGAAGGGTGAGGGGGAAGGAGCTCGGTAAACAGCCTTGTTCACCCTTACAGATATTTTATGTGCGGCAGTTAATGGCAGTGGTGAGCTGGTTAGTGAGCACTGTGGAAATAGCCCTTCCAAAGGAAATACATCCATCCACCCATGCAGGCTGAAGGGCAGCTGACCACCCCGGCAGGAAAACATCCCCACTGGTGTCCTCCTCCATTTTATTTTATTCTTTCTGTGCATGCAGGGGAAGCATGTGGAAGAAAACCAATGGGTTGCATAAAGAAACCCTTTTCCAGAGGCACCCTTTAACTCCCAGGGAGCTGCACCCCCTTGGCAGGACACCTGCACTCTTTAAGGCCCAATTAGTCTTTTCAGAAGTGCGGTGTCGGAGGGGGAGAGACTTGACCTTCTGGGACCGGTGGGGGAAAAAAAAAAACAACCCTTCCCTTTGATTGCCTTTGGTTAAAGCTGGGAGGGAGGTCGTGCCTGCCCCTGTGGTGCAGGGCAAGGGCTGTATCGACAGCGCCGGCCCCGCTGTGTTTGTGAGGCGCTGCAGGTGCGAGCCGGGGACAAGCAGGTGTTTGCACAGAGGTGACCTTGAGCGCGGGTTCTTGACCTGCCCTTTCCTCCTGACTCATCCAGCCTCGGAAGAGGGCTGCTGTCGGGCTGTGGAGGGCCTGTGGGCTTTCTCTGCATGTAAAAATAACATTATTTAGAGGTCTCTCGTAAGGGCTTCTCCTGCAAGATGTTTTTTGATAATGGGAGAGATGCAGCTCGGATGCTGACGGAGCTGTTTCAAAAGGGTCCGGTTCTGCAGAGATTTTTTTTCATCTTTACAGAGAATTAATGCCTTGAAAGAGGTGAAAGCAAGCTACTCTGTGTTTGAAAAAGTGCATGGCTGGTGCAGGTTTTATCTGGGGAGGAATCTGGCTCTGTTTGTGAACAGGCTAATGTTCACAATTCACAATTCACGATTTGGAATGGGGGGACATGCTGGGTGAGCTGCTGGGCAAGCTGCTGAGCTCTCTTAGGCGAGGTGTCCTGGGAAACTTAAGCAAATTGTAATTTTCTATTAGTGTTAATGACCTCTTAAACACAGCGAGGAATCAACAGTTCTACATATATTTTTATATATTCATATATTTATATATCTGTATATTTATGTATTTTTAATATGTGTATGTGCCCAGGCCAACATTTGCATGTGTGTATCACACAGATTTCCTGGGCTGCAGCCTTCTCACCTTAAGGCTCCTCTGCAAGTCTACCTCTTAATTTTAAGTGCATGAGAGTTGAGGTTTGTGTTTACTGGAAGAACAGAGCAGGATATTTTCTTGGAGAAGCTGTCAGCCTTGTGCTCCTGCAGCAGGTCATCCATCAGCCTCCATTCCCACCCTGCCTGCCTGATGGCCCCCTTCCACAGGTGGGCAAACTGAGCAGTGGGCAGGAGGAGTTTTACAGTGAACCTGTGGGGGCAGGAGGTGACATCCCCAAGTCCTCCTCCATCCCACTCATGCCATCTCCCTGAGTTTTGCTGGAGTGCTCCCAACCCCAGCACAGGGGCCAGAGACAAAGGCAAGGCTGAGCAGAGAGATGTGGAGTTGCAAAGAGGCTGCTGGTGAGTTACCACAGCGTGAGCTCTCGCGTTAATTAACATCTTCGTTAATGATCTGGGATAGGGAAAATACTTGCAAATTATTTCAAATGGGGAGGAGCTGCAAATATGGGAACAATACAAGGAGGATTGAAAGATGGGGAACATGAATAAAGGACAATAGGTGACTTAACAGGGAAAAATCTTGCAGTCACTAGAATACATTTAGAGCTCCAGTGAAGGCTTAACATCATCCTGGAGTGATGGGAGTTTGCAGGAAGATCTGGCAGCAAAAGGAGTGTCCAAACATGTTTGAGCTCTGTGTGGGTGGTGGTGGGGGCTGAAGGGGCTGGTTGATAAAAGACGTGGGCATGGTGTGACAAAGAGGAAAAGGGAATGGAAGGTAAATTACAGAGATTTGGATGAAGTTACTGAATGTTGAGAAGAAAACTCCCTGATGGGGGATGTCTGAGAATGCTGGAGTTGTTCCTGGGATGAAGTAATGGAGGCTCAATTGCTTGTAACACTCCCAGGTTTGGAGCTCAGGAGGAGCTCTTTGATCACCCAGTCTGACTTTGTGTGTGCATCCTGGGACTTGATAAATGCATTTAGTCTCACACTGAACCTGCTGACTCGAGTTTGGCTGAACTGTGACCAGGGAATATTTAAAACCAGACTGTGGGATTTACTGAGGAATAGGCAACAATCCTGTGTTGTCAGGGAGGTGAGTTTGGTGATCCCAGGAGTCTCTACAGACCCCATCCTTGCAATAGAAAATGAGAGTGTGCAGGTTGAACAGAAACATCCAAACTCACATGGAACCATCCTTCTGGCACCGTGGGTTCCATCAACTCCAAATGGATCTGAAGAACGAGACCTGTACAGTGTGGAGCAGTCCAGGTTTACAGCTTGCTTGGAGGGAGGCCACTGCTTGGTGTTTGTGTTTATCAGCCAAATTGTAAAACTTCTCTGGGCACTGTCTGCATCAGGTGGGGCCAGGAGTAAACACTGTCCTGTGTGCAGAGCTGCAGTGTGTGTATGAGTACAAATGGTGTGAAGCATTGCAGAGGGGGGTTGAGAGAAGTCCAGGCTGTATCATCATTCCTACCAGACCTAGCTTTGAAATCCCATTGTTAAACAAGGGTATCTCTGCCTGAATCACTTGCAGATTGTTTTACTTTCTGTGTCTGAAGAGTTGCTCTGTGGGTGATGCTGAGTTACAGTGCACTACCTTCCACAGATAACAGGAAGGAAAGAGAAGAGATTAAGGGAGACAAACACTCCACAAGCTAAAATATTCTCAATAAACCTTAATTGAAGTGGATTAGCAACGATGACATGCTTGGTATGTGTGTGAGCACACACACATAGATGTTCTGGGGATAAGAAGGGGTCAGACCTGGACTCTGAAAAAGAGTTTTCCACCGATTCCTAATGACTTAAGACAGATCTAAGCAACACCAGCTGGAACCAGACAACTTTGGCTCCAGAATTAGTGTAGATAATTTATCACAGCAGTGCTTGAATAATAAGACTATCACCGCTTTATTATATCAGCCAGTGTCATAACCAGATAGAAAAGTTTAATATTAACAAGGGGAGCTGCCTTCAGTGAGCACAAGTGAGAGAGCAAGAACTCTCATTTTTAAAGCCTGTGTGTACTAAAATGTCAGTGTCCTGACCTCGGGGAAAGGAGTTCGTTAAAAAAAAATACAAATACAAAGTAAATAGTCTCTCGGAAGGGTTTATTTAATCTGTTTCTCTTCCTGCCCCGATTTTTCTTAATGTATTTAAAACTTAATATTTACCCTAGCAAAACAAAAATCTATAAAATAGTTTTTGTAGGCTCCTAAATAAGTGGTAGCAGCTCAGCCAGAGCCAGCCAGTAAGCACTGCGAAATATGCATTGTAGAGACATTTGAAGTTGTCCCCAGTGGACAATTTGCACCGTTCAGTGTTAAAAGGCTCTATTTCAGTGCTGCAGAAAGCCCCCCAGATCCCCTGACTAGGCAGGGCGAGTTTACAGATGATGTACTCCACTCAGCCTTGTAGTTTCAGGGCTTAAATGGCTGGCAGGGCAAAGAGGGGATAGTTAAAAGTCTCGAGCTGCTAAAATGGAAAAGCCTCGCAAGATTTTATGGCAGGTGGAAAGAATAATTTTTTGAAGGCTAAATGTTGTTGGCTTGACCAAGTGGATGGGCAGGGAGAGGGAGATGTGGGACAGGGGGTGCCTACCAGACAGGAAACCTGCACTGAAATGTGGAAATGGGTGAGATCTGTTCAGACAGGGAATGCTGCAGGCTGTGCTACTTCATCTGGTTAAAAAAAAAATAAATTACTCCGCTTTAGTAACATATCTGACAAGAAGTGTTTGTACAGAAGGTGTTTATAACCATTTTTACCACACTATGGGGTTCTTTCTCCTGAAATTTGGCTTAGGGTTCTTCCCCTCTGAAGGTTAGGAGGGAAGGGAGCAATTCCTCTAATTTTCCCAGGCAAAGCATGCCAGTGTGGGAATGTGCAGTGTGTCCTGTGCCTGTCTGTCTCCTCTGGGGCCAAACACCACCACTAATGTGTGATGGTGTCCCCTCTCTGCCACTCAGGACCCCCTCTCCAGCCCACAGTCCCTGTGTCCAAACCCCTTTTAAGGGAAAATTGGAATGATTTTGGCTCTCCAGCCACATTCCTCATGTCCTGCCACTGTCAGGTGGTGAGGAAACCAAGAGTGGGAGCATTCATTTTTCTGGTTTTTTATTTCCCCCAAATCATCCTGACTTGTTTATCCACATCTTATTGTCATTTTGTGGTGGTTTCATGGCTTGAGAAGCTTGTGGTTTTGTTTGGTTTAGGGTTTTAATTTAGGGTTTTGGCTTGAGATACATATGTTTGGGTGGTTGGAGTTTTGGTTAAGGCCTGGCGCAGGGTTTTGGGATTTTGTTGATTTTTTTTTTCTTTTTTCCAACTGAAAAATTGCAAGTATGTTTCTGACACTGAAGAAAACCTGTAGCCTCCTGTTGTGCACAGAGAAATGTGCTAAATTCAAAGAAGCTCCTTAGACTGTCTCTTTTGCTGGAGTTTACCCAGGATTTCCCATTACCACTCAGGCAATGAACAAGGTACAGAAAATATATAGCTTCCTTTTTCCCCTCTTTTCACTAAAAAGACTCTGAGTGGTATCTGAGCTTTTTTGCCAGCTGGTTAGAAAGGACCCTGCAGGGGGGACAGAGGTATGAACACAGGAATAAACTCCAACTTGTATTTTGATTCTTTTAATTTTGAAATTGTGAGTTATTTCCTGCAGGCAGGAGGGTGGACAGTGCCTCCAGCACCTCGTTTGCTGGAGAGAATTGAGAGCATTTGGTTTTATCAGCCGCTGGCATGGTAATGAGCCTATTTCTATTGAAATTGGCTCATTACTATTCATTTTTGCTGGCTCTCGACCAACTCATGAACCGCTTTTTGATTTTCAGGGGAGGGGAAAAAAAAATAATAAATGTAGGGAGCTGGTCCCATCCACTGATAGAAGTGACAGTGTGAGTGAGCATCTGCACTGTGACCCTCTGGCACAGCTCAGCCCTGACCTGTGCCACCACTCTCCATCTCCTGCACCCTGGGGTCCCTCCCCACCGTGCCAGGCAGTGGGATGGGGGCTGTGAAGATTCCAGCAAGGATTCATTCAGTTTACACACGAGCTGGGCCACTGAGAAGTTGGGTTTGGAGAGGGGATGGGTCACTGTGAGGACTGGGAGGCTGAGTGAGCATCTTCCTATGTCCTATGTATTTGCTGGGCTGGTAGTTTCTGTTTGTGGGGTTTTTGGCAACTTGTCAAATTATGTTATTCAAGTGTATTTACTGACATTTAAGAGGTCTTTTTCTTATTTTGAGCAATGTGTAAGTTCTCTCTCCCTCACACACACACACATGTCTCTGGGAAATGTTTTAGCACCAGTAAAAATGAAAACTCAGATCTTTGAATGTCTGCCTGAAAAATATCTTTCTTCAAAAATGACTGAGCATGTATTAATAATATATGAATGCAATTTTATCCCTGCTACCAGTTTGAAAAAGCTCAGCCAGACTCCACCACCTGTACTCACATGTGACTAAAATGCCATTACACTGTTTTGGCTTATGAAAATAAAGGATTTCTTGTGCAGACAAGGACCCACTGGGTTTGGTTGCTTCTTTTTCTAAAGGCCTGGCATGATACAGGAAGAAGCATCATTTTCAGGTGGGTTGTGTGTAGCCCCTTCTGAAATGACCTTTCATCACTGACTACTTTATAAAATCTTACTCCTGATGTGAGGGAGAAATCTTTTGGTAGAGAAGCACCAAAGTTTAATTCTATCTATGCTCAGACTCTTCGATGTTTCCTTTCCAAGATAGTTCCCCTTCAAATTAAGGAATGAAAAATGTTAACAACCTGCAGTTGAATTGTCTGTATTTAATACTGTTCACTATGTGCTTCTGTGGGACACAAGAAAGGAGAATATTTATTTTCTTCTATGATTTCAAAACTAAAACTTGAATTGACTACTTTTTAGCACCAAGAACTGAAAAATGATAGCAAGATTGTCCTCTAGGTAAAAAACTGAATCAAGGACTACAAAATATTTACAACATTTGCTGATACATCTTCAAACCAGCACCATTTTGCACATCATTAAATGAAAATAAACTGTCTGGTTTTGTAGAAGAACTCACAGTAATGTTTTGTTTGGTTTTTTTCTTTCTACTGGACTGAAAGTATATCTCCTCCAGAGCAAAAAGCCCCTTCAAAGTTTGTATTCAAGTTGTTGCAGAAAAAAAGAATTATTAACGGTGCTGCTACAGTCGCTGGTGGAGGGAAGCGACTCACGGCACATGTGGGAGAACTTTCAAAGTCCTCTGAGGAAACAGTTTTAGGTTTCCCCTAGTGTCTGTGGAGCTTTCTTTGCTGGAGGAGTTGGCAGAGTCTCAAGAGTTCCATTCATGTTTGCATCCCTCTGCCCAAGCTGATCAGGCTGGCTCTGAGGTACCACAGCTGCTCCAGACTCCACAGGAGGTGAGGAGCTTGGTCCAGTCTTGTAAAAGCTTTCATCAGCTTTTGCTGGGTCGTAACAAACTAAATCAGCCTGACCCAGCTTTTCATCTGAGTCTCTCAGGTCAAGTGTATTTACTTCTGTTTGTTTATTTTTAGAAGTTTAAATAATCAGCTTTATTTTTGTTGCAGTAAACTGGCCAAAAGTGATCTGTTATCATAGGCTGGGGGGAAGTCACAAGAGTGACAGATGTTTGTCTGCTCTCTTTATAGAGCTGGAGTCTGTTTAGAATTTCACTGTAATGATTTTACATTTGGAATTAGGGGAAAAAAAAAAAAGGTCCCAAATTCAAATCATCCTTGTTTTATATTGTACAGATCACCTGGGCAGGTCAGCAGGACTGATTGTGGTTGGTGAAGTCCTGCAATGTTGTTTCAGGAATCCAGATCTGTTGTGCAACAGTTCTAAATAGACCAACTGACATCTTGTGTCCTGCTGTGGTTCTCCAGCATGGAAAAATGGAGCAAGCAATGGATGAAGCATTGGGAAACACTGGGTTACCTGGGATTTGAAACACATCCAGATCCTGCTGACTGACTCTAGCAAATGAGCATGTAAGATGAAAGGCAACCACAAAGCTAAACCTGTCCATGACTTGGAAAAAGCCTGCAAATGGCAGTCAGGAGGAGACAGAGAGGAAAATGGGATGTCTGTAGAGAAACCTGAGCATATCTAGTGTCAGAGGTAGCTGAAGAACCCATGAATCCTGGATGTTGACAAGGATGTGAAAAAATGATGAGGTGTGGTGAGTTTTTCACGGTGTCATTTTGGCTGAGACCTCTTGGTACCAGGTGAATACAAGTATCCTTTTACACCATGGTAGTTTGTGTAATTCCTTAGCTCTGCTTTAATTCTCAGCAACAGAGCTCAGTTTATCCTGAAACAAGCTCCTTTAAGGTTGTCTTCTGAGACCTCTTTGCTGAAAGGAATGAAATTTGTTTCTCTGAACAAAAACAAGAGCGACTTAGGCTCAGTAGTGGACTAGGGCTGATTCAGGACCAAAGAACCATGGTTGGCTTTAGGGACAGCACATGAGAATCATTTTAGGTGCTCTGAGAAATCCACAGTCTGCATGGATTTTATGGACAAGAAGTGCTGGTTTTACTTGGGAGAGCTTTGCCCAGGCTGATACCTGAGGTTAAAGCCTGGAATCCACTTTGCTGAGAGAAGTGAGTTTGAGGTGGTTTAATGTAAAATATGGGTTCAGGCTGGAATTGTCCTTCAGTGGCAATAAAAGCTATTCTTTTGCTCTTCAGGAATAAATTCTTTCCAGTATCTGGTGGCTCTGGGCCAGATCAACCCAGGGAGGAGCAAAGGGAGAAAAATTATGCATGTAATCAAACTGCATAAGAATTGTTGGAAATGGTCTGAGAGGGCATCAGCAGAAATGATGGGATGAAATGGCAAGGAAAAACTTATGTTGAATATTATACCCTCCTAACAGAAAGATACATTAGACTAAGGCGGAATATCCCAAGGGAAATGGTGGAAGCCCCATTGCTTGGATAATTTCTAATTAAACTAGACAAAGCACTTGAGAATATATTGTAAGGGAAAATCCTGTAATGGCAGCAGGCTGGACAGGGTGACCCTATAGGTCTTTTTCATTTCTAATTTCTATGATTCACTAATGATTAAGTAATTCACTGATAAACTAAACATCCGTATTGCTGGGTCTTATCCGAAACTCACCTCACCTATCAACCTTTTCAAATTTACCAATTAATAGTTAATTAGTTAATGTTTGTAAAGTGCTTTGAAGATGAAAAGTGCTAAGTGCTAAGTATTATTAGAGAAATAGGGATAGATAAACTCATTTTACTTAATTTTGAACCCACTCAAACACTCACGGAAGGCTCAAAATTCAGCTTCAGACTTGAGCATTATTGGGTTTGCCTGCCTTGTGGAGGGACTTTCAGTGAGGTTGCTATGCTGTGATTAAAATACAGTTATAATTTTGCTAATGCACTTATCACACATTTCTATATATGGCACAGCAGTTCTAATCCTGATAAAATGTGCATGGAAAGCTATTGTCCCTGTCTTTACACAAGCTGCCATGTACAATGCAAGCACTTTGCTTTGTGAGGGGAGTGCAAGCAGCACTGAGAATATGAAAGGTGTTTTCTTTCATGGCTTTTACCCTACCAGTTTATGTTGGTTTATTTAATAGCATCAAATAAATGAGTAAATGTTCAGGAGGGAACTTGACTGAGATTGTCAAGACAGTGATTGTATTTTAGGTCATCCTTATGTCTGTTCTTGCAAATTATTGTGTGGTATGTGCTGTGGTCTGAGATGTGGCTTTTGTCTTTTGGAAGTGACACAGTCTCTGGTGTGACAGAGCTGGCAGCTGATGTGCACAGTGTCACAGGGATGCCTTGTGGCATGGTGAGGGTGTGGCTATGAATGATCTGTGGAAAGGTGAGACTGTAGGTAAAACTGGATTAAAGCAAATTAGGGTAATCCTCAATCCTGCCTGCCTGGAGTAAAGTCATACTGGTTTTGCCTCCCCTGGATGAAGGATAAAAGAATTAATTTTTGCTTTTATTTTTGCAATAAGAATAAAATAGTAAAATACCAGTTTATGTTCAGAAATTAGGAGCTGTACAGTAGAGATACTCATTTCAGTAAGTTCTGGTCTGAATACAGGACCATGAAGATGATCAGAGGGATGGAGCACCTCTGCTTTGAGGAAAAGGTGAGAAAATTGTGATTGTTCTACCTGGGAAAGAGGAGGCTTTGGGGTGAGCTAATTGTGGCCTTCCAGTACCTGCAGGAGCATACAAGAAACATGGAGAGAGACTATTTACAAGGGCCTGGAGTGACAGGTTAAGGGGGAATTGACTTCACCCTGAAAGAAAGTAGGTTTACATCAGATATCAGGAAGGAATTCTTCCCTGTGAAGGTGGTGAGGCCCTGGCACAGGCTGCTCAGAGAGGCTGTGGCTGCCCCATCCCTGGAAGTGTCCAGGGCCAGGCTGGATGGATCCCTGAGAAACCTGGGATAGTGGGAGGTGTCCCTGCCCATGGCAGGGAGTGGAACTGGGTGATCTTTGAGGCCCCTTCCAACCCAAATCACACTGTCATTCTGTGATTGACTGGATCCATGTTGCCTTTCCCCTGCCTTTTGCAGAAGGACTTCTTCCCCCATTCCTGCCTATCTTATCCCTAGAGATTTCCTAGGAAATAATTTTCTGGCTTTCAAACACAAGTTTGTGGATCAGTATCTTAAACTGCTTTGTAACAGAGCAAACAAAGCAGTTCCAGGTGGAGCTCACTGATGCCAGGGCAGACAATCTGAGAGCACAGGGATGATTTGGGGAATAAACCCACGTGGTTTGTGGTAGGTTTGCTCATTGCGGTGCAGGAAGAATAAATCTCAGATATCTAATCCTTGAATGAATAATCACAGTGAATGAGTAATTTATAGGTTAAATGTGTTGAATCAAAGCACTCATAGAATAATTAGAAAAGCCACACGCTTCTGTGTGAATTGAAGTTCCCCCAGTCTTTGGGATGTGCTAGAAATAGGGAATGACAGCAAATATTTTAATAGGGATGTCAAACAGGTGATAAAGCACGGCACTGAAGAGCAAATAGATATATGGTTTGGGCCTGGAAGAGCAATCCAGGGACCTAAAGGCTTCTTGATGCAACTTCAATATTATTATAAGGCTTTGGGTTGTGTTCTTGAGAAAAACAAAGATGGGGAGGTTTATGGTGAGTGGGATAAATCCTAGCTGGATTTATAAAAGGGAGATCATGCCGGAGTGAGACGACATCTCTCTCTGGTAAAATAACAGATTCCTGGGACAAAGGAAATGCAGGAGATCTAATCTGTCTGGACATCAGTGAAGCACTTGATAAAGTGCCACATGGGAAACATCTAGTTAAGTGGGAAGAGATGGGGCTTCGTGTGAGAGTGGTGAGGAATGGCTAAAAGGGGAGACAGCAACGGATTGTGTGAGGGGAAGCATAGGGCAGGAGAAGGGCTCATTAGCAGAGCTCGTCAAGGATCAGTCTGACTCATCTTATTTAACATTTTCATTAATGACCTTGGAGCATAAATTAGGAATGTGCTAATGAAATGTTGGAGTTGACAAAGTTTGGAGACATTGCCAGTGAACAAGGAGAACCTGAATATACAGGAAGGAAAGTGTGTGGCCTTGGGGGTTGGAATGGGGAGTCATGGAATGAAATTTAATAAGAAAAAGCTTCAGGACACACACGTAGGAAATAAGGATGACTTCTGTTGCAATGTGACCTCATTGGTAGCGGCAGACACAGATGAAAGGATGGCTCTGGGGCGCCAAAGAAACAGGAGAAATGTCCCTTCAGATGTGTCAGGTGAGATATTTTACCAGGGATGGGAAGCTGAATGCCATGGCTTGGGGTGTCAGTGAGGGAATTTGAACTGGAGCAGTGCAGGGAAGCACTGGTGAGGCTGGGAAGAGGCTGGGAAGCACTGTGTGATGAGAGGAGACACAAAAGGAGATTTAGCATATCAAAATGGAGGCACAGAAGGGGTGTGATTGCTGTCAACAAATGCATTGGGACAGTTTCTAAGTGCAAGTGTAATGCTGACACAAAAGAAATTGGCTATAACCAGGTCTTGATGGAATACAGATATGAAACTGGAAAAAGATTCCTAACTATCAGATGAAGGTGATTCTGGAAGAGCATTCCAGTAGGAGTAATGGGGACAAGAACAGTAGTGTATCCAGAGATAATGTTAGCTCTGCCTGTGGAAGGAATATTATCATTTACATGGTAGTTAGGAAATGGACCTGATAACCTGGGCATTCTCATCCACTCTGTCTTCCTGTCTATTCATGGAAAATACAGGGCTGGGCATTGGGAAAACTCTCAAAATACAGTGTTTGCTGTGAGCTGTTCACTCATTTGTGGAAAAACGTTACAGATGAAGTGGCAGTTCCCTGTAACAACTGAGAAATACATAATCTTGATGTATAATTTTGTGTGTTCCAAGTAAGAGAACAATGTGGTTGACAATTAATTTAATATTTGACTTAAAATGGGGAGCCCTGGTTCTGAAGTCACACTTCCTCTCCCACAAACACAAAGACACAATGGTGCCCCTGTATCTGCACTGTAAGGAACTAAAATTGTGGAGGAGGCCAGGTGACTGGGGAGCAGATTTTTATTTCAGTTTTCCATCAGCCTTATGTCCAGCCACTGCTAAATTCATCACCACCATAATCTTCACAGGGAGACCAAAAAAAGAAATTATAAGGTGTGTTCTGTCCTGTTGTAGAGAATGTTTCCAGGGGTTTAAGACTCTGTTTGAGGCAGGACTGTGGAGTGTGAGCCTCATGGGCTGCCAGGCTCACACCTTTCAGCCTGATCTATAAAAGCTTTGACACATCTGGATTATACGAGCACACTAATGAGGGATCTGTAGCTCCTGACCATCCAGAAGGCATTTACTGGCTGCACCCCACAGCACTGCTTGCTTTGCACAGCTCTGGCCCCTGGGCACTGTCATGGCAGCTGTGCCTGGGAAATCCTGGAAGCACAGGACATCCTGCTGGCTCCTGCCTGTCCAGCTGTGAGAACAGCCCAATCCCACAATAATCCTAAACTCAGCTCCCTTGGCAGAGCATCCCACGCTGGAATGTCCAGAGAAATGGCTGAGCTCAGTCACCATCTTCTCTGCAAACCTGCTCATTTCCTGCAGACGCCCATCAGGGTTTTCCTTTTACTTTCTCTTTCTTTTGGGAAAGGGCTTTCTTTGGCTTTGAGTTTCCTCTTATTTATTCAGGTGAGCTTTCAGTACCATGAGCAGTACAGCATCCACCTCATCACAAATAATGCCATAAAACCATTCCTAGGATTCCTGTCAAGAACGTGCTTATTACTGCGTGCGACTTGAGCTCCAAATGCAGAAGAGTAGTAGACAAGCTGCTGCTACTCCAGGTGATGAGTACCTGCACTCACAAAGTGCTTGTCAATATTTTCCTTATTTTTGCCTTCCTTTTTGAATAGTTCCAGTCTTGTTTTTCACCCCCTAATGGATGTTCTGTTCCCTCTGCATCCGGGTACCAGTGCGAGTGTGATGCACCCTCATTTGGTATTGCTGGTGGAGACTAATTTTTTTTTTTTTCCCTCATTCCAAGAAGGGTAAAGACAAAATGGAATATCTGAAAATGGCATAAAAGCAGAAATGGCATTTTTAAACAGCATATTAACAACATTAAAAGCTTTTGTCTGCATGACAGCAAAATGAACATATAGTGTTGTGGACTGGAACAGTTATATTGTAATGGCTTACAATACCCCCTGTGATGAGAGAATGCATCATTTTTAGAACTATTTGATTCACTTAATATACAGGCTGATGCAAACTGTATATAAAAAACATGTAAAATAGCATCAATGAATTTCAAAGTGAACAGCAGATTTTTCTTTGCAAAAACCTTGTCTTCTATGAAAGACTGGTTTTAAAAAATGAGCTGTGTTAATGACACGTGTAAGCTTGATGCATACAAAATATTTTTTCTTTTTTTTTAATGGCCTGCAGAATAAATTTGAGCATCAACACAATGCTTCACAGGCTTAACATTTCTCAGCTGCTATGAATCATCAGTGCTAATGTATTCACAACAGACGAGGACCAACTGCTGCTATCAAAGGACTTGCTTGAATAACTGTAATAACTGGAAAATTATTTTGATAGCCTGAAACAATCTAATATATTACAGAATTTTATTAAAATAATATCAAATCAAATTAGCCTGTATCCCCATAATGAATTAAGTAACAGGTTATGCTGATATTAATCTCAGCTAGCTTGCAGGCATTGCAGCAGGAACATTTAATAAGTTGGTCCCTGTTGCTCTGAACTAGCAGAAATCCTCGAATACCCGTGCTTATTCAGAGAAAATACATCAAAAGGCTCTCTCTAAATAATGTGCCCGTTTTTGTGCCTTTGGTGAAATTATTCATAAGGCAAAAAAAAAAAAAAATCTTTGGAAAATCTCATGAGAATTCTGATTAGCTGTTGACCTGTAGAGGAAGCTGTTTTTCATAATCCCCTAAACACTGTCTAATTCTTGCCTCAATCAGCTCTGGAAATGCTGGATTTACCTTAAAATAATGTGATAATGTTTTCTTATCATCTTTAAGTGAAACAGGCAGTAGCAAGATGGTTCCATCGTTTATTTGCTGTGTACTGTAGCCTAGCTCAGATTTAAGCCCTGATCTTTGATCCACGGGCAATTTATGGCTGTGTAGCTATGCAGTACACCCTGCACACGTCCTGCAAGTGTGTCTGCAAGCTCCTTCCTTAATGGAAACTTTTGTTTTGGGGAGCCCCACTACTAAATCTACTCACTCTCGATGTTTCAGCATCACAAAACTTTGAATAAAGCCAAGGATTCCAGCAGGGGCTGAGACTTCAGCAGCTCATCACACTTAATGGATTTGTATTTTTAAAAGGCACGGAAGGCTCCACGGTCATTTCGACTCCTAAGTGTTAATGACAGGTTGGTGATGCTGCATAGCCTGAAGAGGTATCCAGAGCTGGCAGAGAACAAAAAAGTGTGTGGAAGAGATGTTTTATCCTATTCATCTTTCCATTTTAAATTATAGTTACCATGGCCACTGCTTTTAGATTATTCAGGAGGTATGATTGCTACATATCTGTGCCTTCACTGTTCATCTTTGGAAGACATGGAAATGTTAAACTACCTAAAGTAACTGAACTTTTAACTGTGCTAATTATTTATAACCACCCTCGGGATCTCGGTTTCCCACAGTGAGCTTACTAGGACCTGACAACTTTAGATATTCTGCAAGTGGCACCGATGTTATAGTCTAAACAGATTGTGTGACCTTCAGAGATTAATCAGTTAAAACATCCCTTATGAAGCTGTTTTAGATTATTCTTGACAGTAGCTGCTTTTGACAGTAGAAGGTCAGAATCAAAGTCCTTTTTAAAAACTATTCTAAGATTTATGTCTGCATCAAACACAGCAAACATGCAGAAATCGCTGAAGAGTGCTTTAGCCATTGTGTTTAGTACTGCTCTGTCTTTTTAGTTGTCTTCTTTTTATTATATAAATTGAAATGCGTTCAACTAGGTTAAAATGTTTATAGTCTACACACATATTGTCAAATTCCTCTTAAATTACTCTTGATTGTTCCTTTCTTTCTTATTTTTTTTTCCTTTGATGAGAGGGTTTCAGGGACAAATCTGGGGAATTTTCACGTGGCACTATGGGTTTTATTGCCACAAATTCTGAAGTCTTACAGACCAGAAAGGTTGGGGGGGTGGGGGTTTAGGGGGTGGGGAAATACTGTAGCTTCTTCAAGCTGTTATTTTGTGAGGAGAAGCATCAAACTCAGCCCATTGAATTAAAATGTCTCGCTCATGAAATATGTGAGTCTGTGGGGGAAGGATGCTTTGGCAGTGTCTTCATTTAGTGAAATGTATATTAAGCTCTGTGGTTGATGTCTTACTGAGAAAACCCTTTTTGCTAATGTAAAATTATTTCTGTTTGCATTAAAAATGGTTTGCAATCAGTGCAAACCATGGTTAAAATTAGGACCACGCTCCCATTTGTAAATGCCCTGTCCTGAGCAGAGTGAGGCTGCTTTTCAGGACTTTGGTGAACCTGCAGCGTTTCAGTGTGTTGGGCACATAAATACCCACTTTCTGTATTTACTGAGCTACAGGGGAAAATATACAGGTGTAATCCTGCTGGAGAGAGCAGAGTTCCTGCAGCTGAGCACCTTTTCCGTCTGAAGGGTGTAACTGTGGTATCTGGAGGGCACTGGCCATGGCAACTCAGCCCGCATCCCTCTTGAGTATTTCTTGGAAAAGCCTGGCTAGACAGGACCCACGCAAGGTTAGTTCAAGGTACCTGCGATAAGATCTATTTTTTTTTGTGTGTTTTCTTTTATGTCATGCAGTGCTTGTGAAACGCGCTGGCTTTGCCAGCAGCCAGGGCACACAATTCCCCTCGGCAGCCACAAATGGGGAGCCCCAGCCCTGGTGGCCAGGTTGGTGCTGCTGGAGCAGCTGTGCCAGCCGGGATGGGGCTGGGACGAGGCGGGTGCTGCGGGCACGGCGCGGCGTTGTTCAACACAGGTCACGGCAGGTGTTTGGTGGCAAGGACTCTGCAGCGTGACGGGGCTTTAATGGATTTGAACACGTGTCTGGATGCTGTGACAATGACCGCGTCGCAGAGAGTGCAGTTTTCCCAGAAACGTCTGTTTGCTTACTAAGAAACGGTGGTTTTGGAGAAAAGTGCTTGTTCTTGCCCTTTGTTGCTGTGGCTGTGAGCGCGCACCAGGCTCCTCCGTGCACCTTCGGGGCTGCCTGTCTGCCTCTGCTCCGTGCTCTGCCAGATGGGGACATTTGAGATTCACCCTTTGTCCTCTCCAGCAGCTGTCCTGAAGCCTCAGGCTCCATCCCCAATGTCTTGTTTGTGTTGCCCACCTCAGATCCTTCCTCTTTCCAGCCTTTCTGTGCTCTGCCTTGCCTTTCTGATCTTTTCTCTGCGGAGGGACAGATCTCTCCAGGTTGTGGGGAGCTGCAAGCCAAGAGAGCTGCCTTACAGCAGGCTGAGGTGAACTCCTGATGTCTGCCACGGTCCCCATGGCACAGCCAGGTGTGTGTCCAGCATGGGCTTTCTCTGTGCCGACCCGTTCACCCCTTTCAGTCCAGCCTCTACCACCCTATGGAGCTAAAAATACAACAGCCTGGGGCTCTTCTTGTTGACATCCCAATAGCTGGGACTTATCTCTCCCTAAAATCTGCTTCAGGAAACAGAAGTTTAAAATGCAATATGCTGGGCCAGGAAATTGTAGTCTTTCTCCCTTGAACTCTGAGAGTGTACCTAGTGAAGAAGGAGCCACTGCTGTACTTTGATATTTCCTGCAGATTTGAGCAAGGAGACAGATGGTTAAAATTCATGGCTCTATTTTGGAGTGTATTAAGAAAGGAGGGGTTCCCAAGCCTGTTGTATTATGGGGATGCCTGTGTGTGTTCATTTAAGTATATTACCTAAGTTTATATTTTTCTTTTGTACCTAATTTTTGTTTGGTGTAAAATGATTGGTAACATTGGAACCATTTTTGACCAGATCCCCGCTCACGTGGTTAATGGGAGGAGCAGCGATTGTTTCATAAACAGTGCTCTGCAAAGTTCATTTTATGCCAGGGCAGCTTTTCTAGAACCGGTTTTAAAGTTAATTATCAAAGGCAGGCATCTTCTCTCCAGCCCTGGTGGCCCCCCACCGGGTTTGTTGTTCAGCTTTCCTTGGGAAAGAGTCTCTCTACAGAAGATCATCTTCATGGTGTCACAGTCCAGGGAGCCGAACACGTCCGAGCTAATCAGCTTAGAACATCAGTACCATCTTAATGTGGGATTTGGGACCTTCTAGATGCAGGGTGAGAAGCTGAACTAGTCTGCAAGCACATCACTTTATTCCTTTTGCTTTAAGCAAGAATAATTTGCCTTTTTCCTCTCATCTTTCTTCCTTGTTGTTTTGCCCCTGAAAACTGTGCGGCAAAAGCAACCTCCAGGGTGGACACTAAATCTTCTGATGCAGGCAGAGCAGTGATAACATCTGAACTGAGGGTGCTTTTCCAGGGCATGCTTGACAGATGTAGCAGGGCCTTTTAGGATTTAGTACTGGAGCATATCTATTACCCGTGCTGCAGCACAGCTTGGCAGGAGCTGTGTGGTAATCTCCCATGAATTCTGTCTGACTTATCAGAGCATCTGAGCAGGTTCCTGCAGGATGCGGAGTCACTGCACCAAGTTGGGGAGAAACAGACCATACACTTCCAACTCCTTTAACTCTTGCTGGCCCAAAGCCTTTCCTCCTTCTTGGGGAGGAATTGATGCCTTTCTGCCTCTCCTCCTTGTACTTCCCCTTGCTTGCTTTTCACTTCCCCCAGCGAATGACTTCAAGGAGCAGAATCTAATTTCTATGTATCTGAGAGGGTAAGAGTAATTGCTTTAATGGCATGGCAGCCTGCCTATTTCTTTGGCAGAACGTAGTAAATATGATACATGTGGTGGAATTTAAGCTTTCTGCTGGTTGCAAGTCCAGGACTCTGTTACACACAGGAGTGTGTGCTTAACAGCTTTATTCCCTCCCTTCACTGTGTGTATTTTATCTCAGTCTGTCTGAGCAGAGTATTTAATGTTCAGTCTTCACCAGCGATAACAATTATCTGAGCGTTTTGTATTTTTATATTTTTATATACACACACATGCCCACGCCCACGCACACACACACTCATATATATTAAAATCCACTCCACCAAGATTGATCACAAACACAAAATTGTTTAGATCACAGATTAAAGTTTAATTTTGGAGTTTTGCTTTAGGGTTAGAATTAGCTTCAGAGTGTGAGTTGCATAGGAGGCGCTGTAATTTGTTTTAAGGATAAGGCCTTCGGGCTGCTGTGCATAAAATGAGCATGATTCCTTATTCCCACGGTTGATTTTTGAATGGAAGTGCAATTAGAATTTTTTCACCCAGAAGCACATACAGTACAGAGCAAAGATAATACCTTGAATGCTTATCAGCTTGGGGAACTTCTCCTGGAATTTTATTTATTGTTCACCTAGCACTAATTCAAAAAAGATCCATGCAAACCCTAACAATACACTTGCTCTTTAATTTGGAGTCTAGTGTGTTTGTAGAGACTCTTGCAGGGGCTTTATTATTACCAAGCGAGATTTCAATGGTGAATTTTAATGTCAGACACAGAAATGTGCAACCAGTTATTTCTGATAGAATGGGAGCTATTACAAACAAAACACTGATGTAGCAATGGCCTCTGTTAATCCTCAATTGCTGCAGATATTTTCCTGTCACACCAGGAAGCTGCACTGCCGACTGGTATAGAACAGCCACCATCTGCATATGTGAGGTATGTAGATGATATTTTTTCTGATTATCGATGCCGATCACATCCATCTTCCACTGGAAGAACTGAACAATCAATACTCTCAGAATATTCATTTAACCTGTGAGAGAGAGGTGAAGTCCTGCATCCAATTTTTTGGATGTCATGGTCACTAAAGAGCCAGATTCTGCCATTTCCACTGCATGATATCAAAAAGACATTGCCTCAGGTAGACACATGTTAGGCATCACCTCAGTCACCATGAAAAGAAAGCAGGAATTGATATCATAGTTTGGGAAGTCAATTATTAAAATATTTATTTTTTTTCTTAGGAGAATTTTTCAGAGTTTTATGTGTGTGTGTACCTGTGTATGAATATAGGAGAGAATCTAATAATGCCCTGGATAGGCTGAATTTGGGCTATTCATACCACATACCTGGCCTGTGTGGGAATCCAGATGGGCCTGGGTGTGTGTACAAAAATCCCAGCACGGCACTCCTGAGGAGCTGGGCTGCATTAAGATTTTCAGAGTCCAAGAAATGCCAGGGGAAAGAGTAATTTAGGTGAATTGCTTCAAACCAATATTTTTAAAGGCAAGGATTTTCCTCCCAAAGCCTGCTTTTGTGGAAGTCTTTGTCTTGCAAAGACTGCTCTGTTGCTTCAAGGACTTCCCCCAGTTCAGTGGCCAACACAGGGGGCAACCCAAAACCCAGGAAGAGTTTGAGCCCTGCTTGCTACAGGAACAGGTGCTGGGACAAACCTGGCAGGAAAATGTGTGCATTGTTCCTGGGGCTCGAGGGCTCCATGGAGCTCCCAGGAGCACCAAAACCTTGCCCATAACCATTTCTTTCATTTGAAAAAGGATGCTTTTCTCCCTTATTGAACAATCAAAGAACTTTCTGACATTTATTTTGATGGAAAAAAAAAAAAAAGAAAAAAGAAATCTATTATTACAAGGACCAGGAAGCATAAATCCAGGTTGGCTCTCAGACACCTTCCACATAAATTGTATTCAGGTAAATGGTCCCTAAAAATGCCTTGATAGCACAGTGTACATCATAGTCGCTAGAAAAGAAATGTAAAGCTTCCCATTATGAAGGATAATACAAAGAAAGAAATGTATTTTCATTATCCTCCCATAGTTTCAAAGTCTCTCAAGATTTGATTCAGGTCCTAAAGATATTATGAGGCAATATCTATGTTACCTTTGAGTCAACTACCATGTCTTGACACTTGATCAGTCTGCAAAAGCTCCTGGAAGAATCAGAAATAAACAGTTTTATTCCCCAAACAGGAACTTGTGCAGCAGCCAGAGCAAGAATGCTTTTTTCTCCTCTAAGTATGACTCCAGGTCCTGTAATGCATTTAATCAGGACACAACATTTTTCTACAATCCCTTTTAGAAATGCAATCTAAATTAAAAAAAAAAAAAAAAGAAATAAAAGAAAATCCACAATAAGGACACATTTTGAAAATTCCAAGACAAAAGCTGTGAGCATTGAAAGCACCTCAGCCATGCTAGGTAGGAGTGAGAAGCATATTTAAACTGAGGTGCTGAATAGGTCTCTAACTTTATGCCCTTAAATTTGCATATGCAAATTGAGGAGTATAAAGGTTGTTGTTATTTTTCCTACCAAATTCTATGTGGTCTTTCCTCTTCTACTTACACTAGAAAAGCTCCATTTCTAGGAATGGCCTTATGGTTGCTATTCCCGTGCAGGTTTATTTGGTTTGGTCCCAAAGGGAGGTGTTAAGCCACAAATTTTAAACCAAAACATACCTGTGGAAACTTCTGGAACAATAGTGGAGAGACATATGAAATAGTACTACTCACCATTTGCTTTGAAAATGAAAGACTTTTGCTGGTTTTGCCAAATACTGACAGCTTGGGTCCAAAGGGGAAATCTTGTATCTTGTTCTCTTTAGGGCAGATGTTCTTGTTGGGTTTTTGTTTTGATTTTTAAATGACAAGTGATTCTCTTTCATTCTGTGTTTCCTCAAGCACCCAAACAGAGTGAATGACTTCTTCCTCTGGCCTGATACCTCAGGAGGAAAACATTACCTGTGGCAGGACAAAATCAATCTACTTTAACTAGAGGAAAAAAAAAAAATAGAATGAAAAGGTAGAAGAATAGCCAAGTGATTTTAAGCATGTTTTGAACCAGCACTGCTTTAGAGCAGCCTCTGGGTACATGAAGGAGTAAAAGGAGCCTGATGGACTCTCTGGTCCCTTAGGAGGGGCTGCCCTGGCTGAGGAGAGGCTGGATGCTCACCCCAGCCACAGCACAGAGAGCTCAAGGATTGATGAGCCATATGTTTGCCTGAACTGCTTCAGGAGTCATTGCTCCTCAGTTTCCCACTTACTGCCACAGTTAAGGACTGAAATATGCTAAGATAATGTTAAGTAGCTGCTGGGACCATAGCATGGAAAGTGGGTTTTAAAAACCTGGGGAGGAGAACTACCACACTGGAAAGAACCAGTGTATTAAAGTTTATTCTACAGCAAGAGAAAACATAACGCCCTGCAGGTAACAGCCCCACACATTCCCACCCAGCAGAGCACATCTTCCTTTCCAAACCCTCCATCTACCTGGTGAATTAAAGGAATAGCTTAATTAATGCTGCCAGTAGAGGGAACTGATGTACACGTGAGTAGATGCAATAGCATTTCTTCAGGGGAAAAAAAAAAACACCTTTAAAAGTATAAACACAAGCACATCCTCTGCACTTCAAGAGGAGTCAAAGGAGCCATTCCCAGCACCACAGCAGTCAGTGGCTGGGGAGCAAGAAGGGAAGGCCTGGTGCTATGTCCTTGTTCCTTACTGAAAAGTCCCACCTTCAATGGCATGAGCAAGGTACAAAGGTGGCAGAATTCAGCAGTACATGAACCTGTATCCATGGGGCTTTGGGAAAAGAGCTTTTGCATCATTTGGGCATTTTAAGACTGGTAGGCACAGCTTGAAATGGGCTATTTGAGCCAAAGCAGCAGGGATATTTTTTTTTTGTTTCTGGTTTTCAGGGTTTTTTTTTTGTTCATTTGCTATAAATTTATGTAGTGTTCATCTTAAAACCCCAAAAGGGTTAAGGTATTGATGAGTGCTGTTAACAAAACTCACTGATGTCACAATCTGGACCCTTCTTTCTGTTTCCCCCTAGTATGGCAGCAGAAAGTCATGAAGTAAGAGGTAGGGCTTGAGAGGTCAGAGAGAAAGCATCAGACAGTATTGAGAACAAAATGCAGATGCTTTCAATGGCAGTAAAAAAACCAGAAAAAGGCTGGTATTAAATAACCCTGTATAACAGAAATCAATGAGCAGGGCTGAATAGAACTTTGGAAAGGTTCTGCTCAAAGTCATTAGTGCTGAAGTTACTACCTATGGAAGCATCTGCCAATCTAGAGGGAGTGGCAAAGCTGGGTAAATGAGCAAAAAATGGACTGCAGGAAAGGTGGTGAATTCATTTACCACATTTAATTCATTCATTTTTGACTGGCAAAAAGCCTGACTTTGGCTGTAGTCATGGATAACCCCTTTGAAATATTTTTTTTTCAGAAGTTCCAATGAATGCTTTTATTTTTAGGTATTTGATTTTCACTTGTGCATAGAAAGGAGCACAGTCACTTGTGTGAAGCCCAAATCTTTTTGGGGGTCACATGCATGCTTATTTTCAGGTGGATGGTCATTTTTAGTTTTGGTAGCGGAGCACTCTGGTGTTTCTTTTTGGGGATGTGTGAAACTGGGAGTAAGGAAAGACAGACCACTGAATATAAAACCAAAAACATTGCCTCCTTCTTCCTAAAATTAAAATCCACCTCAAATGATATACTTTTCCTCAGGTTCTGAAATACTGAGACAAACGTTTGATGCTTTTTGGTTTGTGTGGAGGTTTTTTCTTTTTTTTTTTTTTTCCCTTCCCAATTCAGGTTTCCGGATAGAATTGGAACTGAGTGTGCCAAAAATACCAGGATAGAAGCTGTTCTCATGGGTGTTTCCATCTGGAATCTAATGTAGAAATGCCAGAAATCCTGTAGGAAAACCTGTTCTCATGTGGTTTCCTGCCCGGTTCAACGTTTTTGATATGTTGGGAGAGTTTGGATTAGCAGAAGATAAGCAGAGAAACTGGATCTGAATGCCAAACTTTTTTTGAAGTTTTTCCATCCCCACTGGAAGCATTATGAGGCCCATAGGCATAAGGTATAGAGTCTCTCCCCTGCTGGTAAGGGTTTAAAGCTGGCTGCATAGTAATAAACAAATGCATAAATATATTCATGAATGAGTTGGGCTTTGCTCTTTGCTTCTTTGCAAAGCCGTTTTTAGCCACTCTGCTACTTGAGATAAACTTTTGGTTATTTGAGCAAATATTTGTGTGTTCAGAAAGTTTTATGTCTCTTAGCAAGAACGTGCACCTGGGAAGTTACTTTTCAAGTGATTCATTTTCATCACTTCCTGTTTGTTATTCCTCATTTATATTTATATATATATTTATATTTATTCCTCATTTATATTTCTTAGGGGTGGCTCCTGGTGATCTGATCAGCTCAAAGAGACCAGCACCAGGTTTCTTTAGGAAAGGTGCTGAGCCTTTGCCTAAGAGGAACGGCAGATTGGATTTTCCTTTCCCAAATCCTGGTCTAAGCACACTAGCAGGCAGTCTCCAGATCCTGGAGATGTTGATCCTTTCAGAGGCAAGAGGATCTTGGGCAAACCAGTGGTCTTGTCTTGCCTCTGTGAGATGGGGCTCATGGAAGCACTCACACTTTTCCCCCTATGCTTTTCCCCTTTGCACATTTTCCTGTCATGCTTTTCCTGTCACATTTTTCCCTTCACTTTTATTTCTCTGCACCCTTTCCCCCTCTCACTTTTTCCCCTTTTGCACTCTTTCCCCCTCACACTCTTTCCAGCTTGCACTTTCCCCCTTGTACTTTTTTCCCCCTCATGCTTTTTCCTGCCCTCACTTTTCCCCCTTGCACTTTTTCCCGCTCTCAGTTTTCTCCCTCACGCTTTTTCCCGCTCACATTTTTTCCCTCAGACTTTCCTGCTTGCACCTTTTCCTGCTCTCACTTTTCCTCCCTCATGCTTTTTCCCACTTGGACTTTTCCCCTCACACCTTTTCCTGCTTCCACTTTTCCCCTCATACTTTCCTGCTTGCACTTTTTCCTGCCCTCACTTTTTCTCCCTCACGCTTTTTCCCGCTCGCACTTTTTGCCCTCATACCTTTCCCCTTGCAGTTTTTCCTCTTGACACTTCTCCTCTCATGCTTCTCCCCTCTCATTTTTTCCCCCTCATGCTTTTTTCCCCTCACACCTTTTTCCCGCTCTCACTCTTCCCCTCACGTTTTCTCCCCCTTGTGCTTTTCATCCCCCATGCTTTTTCCCTTCATGCTTTTCCCGCTCATACTTTTCCCTTACAAATTTTTCCCCTCACATTCTCCCCTCCTTGCATTTTTTCACCCCCTCGCATTTTTCCCCGCTTGTCCTTTTCCCCTCATGCTTTCCACCTCTTGCACCGTTCACCCTCACACTTTTCCCTCATGCTTTTCCCCCTCCTCTCACTTTCCTCCATCTTTTTTTCCCCCCTTAGCTTTTTTCCCTCATGTTTTTCCCTTTGCACCTCTTCTCCTCGTGCTTTTCCTGCTCACACCTTTCCCCTCAGGCTGTTTCCCCTCACCCCTCCCTGCCCTCTCATGCCCTGAGGGGATCTGGCTGTGCCTGGCAGTGCAGCCCCTGGAACTGGAAGGAGCCAGTCTTGCCCAGAACAGGACAATTTCAGCCACTCCTCACGGCATGGCTGTGACACCCACATCCAGCATGATCAGACTTTGTGGATGGCAGATTGTCCCCGGTTATCTGAGGAGCCGTGTGGGAAAAGAGCAGATCCTGGGAGAAGTGACCTCCGGGGCTGGTGCCATGGTGCACCCCAAGGTGCAGTGAAGCTCTGGTGGTGAAATGAAGTGGCTTCTTTGGGCAGCCCTGGCTGCAGATGATGTGTTGAGGAGTGAAAGATTCCAGACCAAAGCAGCAAGTTTAGCTTTTTTCACCTGATCACTTCAGCTCCCACAGCGTTTCCCAGGTAAGAGACTACTTTGGCTGGATGTGGGGACCTTGGAGAGGTGTTAGTTTGCCAGAGAGACCAGGTGTGCAGGACCTCTGGGAGGAAAGAGAGGAGCCCTTCTTTATTTATGGTATTTTATTTTATCTTGTGAATCAGGTTTAGCCTCTGTTGTTGCCAGAGTGTGGAATCCTGCAGCTTTCCCACTTCTGGCACCTCCAGAAATTGAATTTCTGCTGGACAAAGCCCTGCCAGATTCAGTCCAGTGTACAGATCCCCTTCCACCTGGGCAGCCATAGGTGGATGCCTGCTGAGGGGCTTTCCTTCTGCTTAATGCAGATTTCCAGAAATCTCCCCCTTTTCTCACACAAGGCATCCATGCACACCTGATATTGTACTTGCACAGCACTTACTTGTCAGAAAGCTGCTTATTTTTGCAGCTCCCTCTCCCCCTGTACTGCTGCCTTCCCTGCCATGGACACACACTGGTTCCCTGTATCAGCTGTCGGGAGCGATCTGCGCAGAACCAACATCTGTATTAAGTTTGCAGAGCTAGTCAAAATGTTTACCAGGACTATTTAATAGGGAGATCAATAGCAAGTGCCTCTCTGTTTGTTTTAACGAAGCAAAATTGGTTGCAGAGCAAAACCTTTTTAGAACAACAACAACAACAAAACCCTGGCCCTGGCATTGCTCCAGCTCCAGTGTAACAACACGGGAGAAAAGGGCATTCCTGAGCACTTGCTCAGATTTATTTTCATTATGCAGTTATTAGGGTAAGGGAGCGTTAGGTGGCTGTTGTCACTGGGGGACCCTCTCCTTACAAAGCTCGTGTGCTCGGCACTTTGTTTGGAGCTGCACTGATTTATGGCTGTCAGCTCCTGCCTGACAGTGTCCTGACAAGTTCTGCTGGTAGAAACTTGTTCAAGCTTGAAGTGACACTTCTGTGCTGCTGGTTTTCCTTCCCCAGAGAGGAAACTGCTCTCGACCATCCCGATTTCGGTGTCACGCTGAATTCCCTCTAAGTGTGTTTCCTTGCCTGGGGTCTGACTTGCTACTGGAAGCCAATACATTAAATCACTTCCCCAAATTACCATATTGGCTCCTCGCTTGGGGGCTGTTTACAGTAGGTTTCAGACCACTGGTTGGCCCACGTAATGCCTGATTTGGAAACTGGTAGCATCTCCAGTTGGTAGCTGACAAATTCTGTCAGTTTGAGTCTGGCACAAGATATCAACGGAACGTGGGGAAAAGGGGAAAAAGGATTCTTTTCCGTTTTCCGGAAGGTAGCTGCAAAAGACTGTTTTGTTACATGCATGCAAAATAGGTATTAGCTGGGTTTTTTTGAAAAAAAAAAAAATTTGGATTGGGAATTCATGGCTCTTTGTAATTAAGAGTGGCAACCCTGCCCTGCCCAATTCCGTACTCCTGGATCTTGCTAAAATATATCCACATGCCTGGATTTAAGCACTTGTGTTTAAACACGCCCCCTTTAATAATTAGAAGACTGGATTTATACCCTAACTTTCCAGACAGCTGGTAGATTTTTTTTCCGTCATCTTCACCTCCTAAAATGTTGTGATGTAGCAAATTAGCCATTTCTCACCATTTATTCTGAGGAACAGAAATAAGTGAAATCTGTCTCTGAACATTAGTGCTGCAGGCATGTGAAATACATGGTAGTCTACATGGCTGCAACCAAATAAATATGTTTTGCAGCTTTTAGGTGAGAAGGTGGTAAGGAAAATAGAGAAGGAGGAGCTAAATATTCTGGCAAATATTATGTGTGAATCATGGGGAAGACTCCAGAAAAAAAGTTAGGAGATATGAATCATTGCCTATGAAAAAGGGAGAGAAACCTGTCAGAAGCCTTTGAGTGCATTTATCCCATTTCAAGTACTTTGTATCTTTTAAAATGCAAACCAATTGCAGTACTCGGGTTTTCCTGTGCTGTAAAAAGCACCACAATCCCTTCAGTAAATAGTTCCAGTGATAAATTAACTCTCCACCCAAGTTGTGCTTTCTCTGGCTTCAGCTCCCAGCACTGGGTCTTCTGACAACTTTGTCTCTCAGAAGGAAGTGTCCCATTGTATTTACTTTTTGTGACCTGTGCCACCATAAACTGTGATCCAGGCCCTCTGTCACCTTTCCTTTGATAAACTGAAGGGACAGAGGGCTGTGAGTTGTTCATGATAAGGCATGTTTTCTATGCTTTCCCCATTCTTGTTCCTCTTTGAATCCTTCACAATTAACCAATTTCCTGCTTGAACTTTTGCCTCCGGGGCTGTCTCTGTATTCCTGTAGCAGTTGCACCTTTGCCAAAGGCACAGGCAGGATAACGTCTCTATTCTTCCTTGAAACTCCTCTCCATGTGCCTGAGTCTGCACTGGGCTTTGTGGCTGTGAATGGGGATTTTATGTTCAGCTGATATAACCTCAATTTTGGTGTGGTTTGGGGTAGAGGTGGAGGGTCCCCTCTTGGTTTCTGGCTGGATGAAAGTGTTTTGTCGGGGTGGACGTTGTTCAGTTTACAGTTTGCCAAGTGATTCAGAGTGCTTTGTGTGCTCTTTGATCGAGCTCTCCTGCAGTCTCCCTGTCACCTGCAGACTTTATTAATAATGATTTTATTCCAGGGTTTTTTCAATCATTGATTTAATATGTTAAATAGCATGAGACGGAGGACTGGTGCTGCTGGCCCAGTTAAAACTATTCCTACTCAATTTTCAGACTTCTATTCACAGCTACATTTTTCAATCTAAGGTGCCAGTTTTAATCCATTTTAATTTGTGCCTTGTTTAGATTATATCATTCTACCTACTGAGTCAAAACAGTGTGGAGAACCTGATGGCATGGTTTGCAAAAATCTGAGTGCAGCATACCAACATTATCACCCTTATCAAGCTGATCTGGGCTCTCAGTAAAAAAAATTAAAAAAATTAAAAAAAATCCCAATTAAAACCCCCCTTTCTTAAATCCACACTACTGGAAGGTATGTGTATTTGCTCATTTTGCATTGTAATATATAATTTTTGGATTAACTGCCCATTACCTTATCCAGGATGAGAATGACAGTCCTCACATGTCCTGGAGGACCCCACTTGTTTTAAATTTTGGAGAAATGTTACTTTCCTTTGGTCTTCTGGAGCATTGTAAATCCCACTGTGTCCCTGTGGGGTGGAGAGCTTCCATGCCCGTTCTTTGCACATTTTCCAACTGACTGACTTCAAAATCTCTCCCTTTTCTAGCTGCTGTTTTAAAGTCCTTTCACTCATTGCTGAGATTGAGCGTGACTCATTGTTTTGAGACAATATGCATATAAAATCTATTTTCCAAATATGGAAGACAGGTATTCATTGAATTCTTATGTGTTTTCCTCATTATTATTACATTTTTACTATTTTTCTCCAGTAACAGCTGACAACATTTTTGTTCTCAACATGCTTTTAAAAGTCCCAGACATCCTTTCCTCATTGATTTCTTTTTTTTTTTTCCCCCTTTCTGGCTCCCTTTGTCAAATTCCTAGAGTTATTAGCTTTTGGTTTATAATTGTTATTATCAGTATTCCTTTATATCATTAGTGCTTTGTGTTGAAACAAATGTGTTTTCATTCTATGTCTACTTTTAAACTGAGAGAAATTTTTAAATACTGTCAGTTTGTCTCTCGGCTGTGAAATGGTGGCCTTTGAAATCTACAAATGTATTCTTAACACTTTCCTGATTACCATGAAAAGGCCCCTCTGTAGCTGATATTGCTCGTAATTATTTCAGTATTGTGAGAACGATTTTTGTCCAACAGCAGCTCTGTGAATGTACACGCTAGAATGCCCATAAACACACACACACTGCTTTGGAGTGGAGTCTAGATGTTGACAACAAATATGATCGAGTCATGATCACTGGCATTTGAGTAACCATTAACTTTTAACATCTGGGATCAGTTCCTCTGGATCTGTCATTAGGCAGTCTACCCCAAGCTGGGCTGAGTTAAGAAATTGGCTGCCTGTAATTTTTGAAATTCTGAGGACTTTTTAGTGCTGGTAGCCTGAGAACACCAGCATATGCCATTCAGATTGAAGTCCCATATGTTAACACAGCTTTTTTTACCAACACATGATAAATAAGTCTTTAAAGAAGCTGGTCATCGTGGTTTTTTTACACTGTTTTGGTGGGGTGGAGCAGGCACCAAGTAGCTAACTCCTTCCAGTGTGTTTGTGAGAACACAGACCCACCAGCTATTTTCAGTTGAAATTCACTTTTACATAGTGAAATCTTTATTTTCATAGACTTGCAGAGGTGATGAGATTTTGAGATGGTGCACTGCACCCCTTTCTTTTTTTGCACACCTGAGCCCACTGAGTTGTCTTATGCATGTCCTGATTGTGTGAGTTTTCCTGGTAATATTAACCAAGTAAAATTTGTTCTCAAAACTCAGCCATTCTAATTCCTCTCCTTTATTATCTGACTTCTAGCAGAAGTGTATAAGCAATTAAATAAATTTCATCCCTTTGTGTAAGTGGATGCTTTTGTAATTTTGTTCTCAACAACATGATTTTGTACTACAACCAAAGGCCTCACTCCCTTCGCCAAGGCAGGGGTTACATGTGCTAAATTTTCTGCCTTTTTCTGTTCATTGGGCAGGAGGAGCCTTATAAGATCACATGCCTGCACTGGCTTCTGCTCAATTTGACCAACTGTCTTTGCACAGAGATTTCCTACGATTTCCTTGACAGGGATGCACTCTGTCTATCCCTACAATCTTGTCCTGGTCGTTCATATAAACTCCCAAATCTGTAGTTAGTGTTTCCCCAATTCTCTGCCTTTTCTCGTTCCTGTGGAGCCATTTTCATGCTTTTCCACAGGGAGTAGCTATATTTCTTAAGGAGGATTGTTCCAAACTGCTGTACTTTATTCTTTGTTACATCAGTGATTGCACTTCCAAACCACAGTTCTATTTCTTTAACCTTCATTATCACTTGCACATCACTCCAAATAAATATCTTCAGGTGAGGAAACAGAGCCCATCCACTCCAGCTCAGAGCCTCACTCACGCTGCCTGTGTGTCCTCTGAAAATCAAAGTTTCTCAGATGCCTTCTTCAGCCTTGCTCTGAAGTTACTTTTTTTGCTGCTTCACTTTGCCTGCTCCAGACTTTGCCTGGCAACTGATGGACAGATAAAGAGGAGTTGCTTAGTGCCAGCCTCCCACACCAAAACGAGGGGTAAAATCAAGTCCGACTGATTAAAATGACCCCAAGGATTTGGGACAGGACACCCTCACATGAAAAAAAAAAACAAAAAAAACTAGGCATGTCTTACTCGGCACGTTTGAAGGTTCCAAAATCGCTGTCTTAGGGCCAAACTGAATAATCAGCAGGATCAAGCAGATGGCTTACCACGATTTTTAACCTGGAGCCTGTGCTGTCTCCTCTGAAACACCCCTGAGGCAGCAGGAGACATGGAGCTTGCCGTGTCCAGCTGAAGTGGCTCTTTCCAAGTTACTCACGGCAGGAATGTTGAGGAGAAAGGAGAGATCTGTCCCTTTGAAATACCATTCTCCCATAGTTAGCCTGGCAGATGACTTCCCAAGAGCTCTCTTCAAATGGTAAATCGAGCTGTCGCCAGCTTCAACAGCCTAAAGAGGGATGGGACCGGTGACAAACGCATTACAAACAGCCAAGTCAACTCCAATTGTGCCTTGTTTAGTGTTTGTTTAGTGGGATCGCGGATGTTTGGGGGTGTCCCACCGGTCAGACAGGACCCTGGTGAAGGACCGACCGCGGTGTCCCCTGTTCCTCAGCGATGAGCTCAGGCTTGCACCTTTCCGACGCTGAGCTTTGCCTCCTCAGCCAGGTTTCCTGCACGCTGTGAAAGATGTGGATCAGGCAGGTGCCAGGGAGGTTTTTCCCCGCACCTGGCTCCCGCCTGCTGCCGTGCCCTTCGGGATGATCCCGCCGGACCCAGGGGAGCAGCCGGGGCTGGGCTCTCCATCGAGGCGCGGCGCACGGGCTCCTTGAAACGCCAGCGCGGTGGTAAGGGCATATTAAAAACAGAGAGAAAGACAACTGCTTGGCGTCATCCTATTCCCTAACAGGATTCCTTTCCGCGCTGCCTGCCTTTCCAGCAGGCACTTGGCAGGGTGAGGTGAGAACTGCTGCCCTTCAGCTGCATGGCTGGGGCACCCACTGGCCTCCCTACGGCATGGCCAGTCTCCAGGTGTCCTACATCTTTTCCCCTACATATTCACTTCTCTCTTACCCCCCCGCCCCCTCCCCTTTCATCCTTTCCCCCTCTTTCTTTTTGTGTCCCTACCTATATATGTTTTTAATCTTTGCCTGCATCAGCGATGCCCGCAGGCGAAGCCTCCAGGGTTAGGCACAGGGGAAGAGGTGTGACCAATAATCCCTTTGCTCAGGGCGTTCCTGCTGCAGCCAGAGGCACGCACGCCACTGGCTGAGGAAGTCCCGGGGGGACAAACCCGGTTTTATTCTCAGGGTGCTGCTCGCAGATGCTGTGAAGCCAGGTGCACTCCTCTCCTCCTCTCCTGGGCGCGTTTCTTTTCCCTTTCGAGATGATGATTGTGTTTGGCCCCGTGCTGCGGGGAATATATCTCGGTATAAAAATACCCATCCCTTTGAAAAGGCAGAGGATCATATTTCTTTTAAACCATACCTCAATCAACTTGTGAGAACCTGAAATATATCTGGACAAATCAGATTTATATGAAACAAGGAAAAATATAGCAATTTTGGGGATATTAAATTGAAGGTTCAATGCAGTTGTTCTTGAACTAACTGGTGCTTGGGAAAATGGGGTTTAGATCGTTTTCAGAGATTCCCCTTTCTTTGCTGGCAGTCAGAGAAAAGGGGCAAGAGGCTATTGCTTGTGTTTGTTCCTAAAGCAAATCACGGTTGATAGGTCCAACTTTAGACCCACCGGCCTTGACAAGTTTCTCCACAGTTCTTTCTTCTGTGCAGTTTTTAGAAATCTTTGAACAGTGAGAAGCACAAAAGGTAGAAAGTTAACAAGACTCCACGGGGCTGTGAGATGGTACCTGACAAGGGAGGAGAGGTGCTCCTGCGACTAAAATAGGCGACACAGAAGGTGGTTTTGTGCTTGTCTGAGAAATTGGGAATCTTGTTACAGGCTAGGAAGGTCTGGTCTGCTCAGGCATACAGTGTTCATAACAAAAGCTTTGGTTTCATTAGCTGGATGTTTTCAGGAGGCTTCTTATAATTTTCAAATGTGTAATTTTTAAGTGAGTTTATTCTGAGAAGTCAGTACTACAACTCAGGTATTTTGCTGGGGAGCTGGGAGTTGGTTTTGGCTGTATTTGTGGTTATGAAACAATTGCTGGGGTTGGGGTGGGGGGAGAAGAAAAGCCCTTACTTCGGCACACTGAAGAAAAGATGTCCTTTTCCACTCTCTGTCTCCCTTGAAAAAACTTGAGGTTTCTGCTTTCACTCTCCAAAACCTGTGCTGGTAATTAACATCAATGATTCGTCCTTAAGAAGCAGCTTTGGCCTTGTATTTCAGAGAGAAATGTGGTTATTTCAGACTTAGCAAGTGTGCTTTAGGTTTTGATCCTCAGCTTTGGTTTTCTTGTTATTCCTATTGATTGTTCCAATTTGTATGCTGTTTTGCTCTGTGAGTTGTTGATCTGTTTTGTTTCTAGTCTGTTTTTCAATGGACACAGGTTTCTAATTTTCTGTTTTCTTCTTGGGCTTTCAGGTTTTAATTCAATGCATGTTTTCCTGGATATTTCTCTCTCTGTGGCAAAGCTTTGTATGATTATATTGCTTGCTGCTTCCTTCCTAGAGACAATGTTAACAGATATCATGGGAGGGATATCACCCTCCTCCCCCTAAATTTTATATAGAGCACTGCACTTAAGTCAGAAGCCGTATTCCCTTGCCTGTGGATTTTCCTTTGCTGGAAGGGCCAATTCGTAAAGCAGATGGGAACTGTCAGCTTTGTGTTTCTTGGGAATATGTTCCAAAATATATCCTTTACCATGGTATCTTTTGCAAGGCTCTGATGTAGTAAAAAGCACTGGGATATTAAAACACAGTTAATGGAAAATCATTAACGCTCAGCCTGGAAAGAGTGGAAAAACCTTTGAAAATCCTGCTGGGTAATAATCCTTGGTGACAGGCCAGTGCAAGGGGGCTTCCCTGCTCTCCTCTGCAGCCCTGGCATCATTCCTGGTTACCTCCAGAGGAGAAGGTTTGGGAATACTGCATATGGTGGGGAAGCAAAGACGTGTGGAAGACAACACTTGCAGCTCTGAGGGAGAAAGAGTTTGAAAGAAGAGGAAAATGCCACTGGAGCATGGGGCCATTGTCTGGTGCTCTGATGTTCCAGTTCCTCCCTGTTCTTCTCAACTGCTTTTAAACTCTGCAAATGCCCCAGGGGGAGTAAAGCAAATACCTCTGCCAGTGTGCAGTTCAGAACCTGGTTAAACCAGGCCTGGTCCTTTTAGGGCCTGTTATCCTGCACATTGGCAGAAAGGTAGACAGCTTTTGCAGCCTGCCTACTCTATCAGTATTTGTGCTCTCTGGCCATGAATTTGAGAAAGATGTGCCAGAACTGACATTATCCTTACTGGAACCAAGGGGCTTGGGGAATACTTTAAAAAACTGGTGAAAGCCTGGAAGCTGCAGTTCTCCAGTGAATGCCTGTTGGCCAGAGGCACCGCGTGTGTGCATGTGCGTGTGCGTGGATGGGCTCTCTTCTTTTTAGAAACCTTTGGAGAGAGTTTTTTGGATACTTCAGACGTCCCTTTTTCTCACCCTCAGATTGTTCGCCGCCTCCCCAGCAGAGTGACATATTGTTTGCAGTGGAATTTGACAGGCTCAGATGGCAGTAGCTGCTGCAAGATTTTTTAGTTCTTGTTGGTGCTACGACAGGTCTCAACAAATTCCCTCGCCCACTCGCCCGTGGTGCATAAGAAACTTTCTCTAGTGCGAGGGGAGCTTGCCCATCAGTTTTGTCAAAATCTCAGCTTTCCTCTAAGCATGATGCAGAAATCTGGCTTTCTGAGTGTGACACAGATCTGCTCTACGGCAGTGATGTTTGCAGATTCAGAAAGGCAGGCAGACAAAGGCGAGTGAAACGTGAGCTCCCAAATAACCCTGTCTTGGCTTCGTGATGGAAGTGAACTGCCTGGGGTATGCAGTGGGAAGAAGCTGTGCGTTTCTGCCAAGGAGATGTGGCCCCAATCTTTGTGCTGTGTTCAGTGCCTCTGTGTAAGTCCATCCCCTCTCTTTCTGTGTCTCTGTCATGTGTACAGGTGACAGACCTGCAAACCCACCCAATCCTACCCCAAATACCAGGAGGAGACAGAAGTGCCTACAACATAAACCTGAGAGCTGGTCACCCACTTCTGTGTGTGATGGTCTTTCTACTGGCCACCTCTAGGCATCTTCTTTAGGATGAGCAAAAATTTGCCCTGAAAGACCCAGTTTTTGTCTGCTGTGTCTGCAGAGGAGCCCCCACTGCCTGGCTTACGGGGCCAGGGGAGTTCTCCTGTGCAGCCTCTGTGTAAGAGAAGCACCCTGGACTTGGCATCCCTTTGGAGTGTGGCTGCTCAGGGTGATAGTGGCAGGCATGGGTCTTCTTCTGAGAAGAGATGCTTATTCCGAGGCTGGGGACATCTCCATGTTCCTTGTATTCCTGCAAGGGTGAGGGCTTCGGAAAACTAAAGGAGACATTTTCCAAAGCCATGAGTCCCTTTTCTCCCACGAGCCCATGGACTTTCGGAGTGCAGCATTCACACCAAGCCACATAAGTATTTCATGTTTGATTTGGGCTCAGCCTCACGAGGTTATTTTCAAGCAGTGGTCCTGGGGCTGTCCCACTCTCAGGCTTTTCCTTGGCACAAACAGCATTAGCCCGAGGGTGGCCCTCATCTGTGCCAGATGCCCACAGCCACGGCAGCAGGAAATCAATGGGGCGTGGGGATATTCCCCGCCACTGCTCGCCGCTGCTAATAGCTGTGGTGGTGTAGGAGTCCCTGTGGCATTTCCACATTACCTGGAGATTTCCCAAGGCAGGAGAAATCCTAAGGATAATTAAGCCTGTTTTATTTAGGGCTGAGCTGAGCCATCAAAGTGGCATAAAGCAGCCTAAATGGACCAGAGGATCTGGCACCTTATGCGAAAACTAATCATTTTCTGAGGTGGTCTGATAATTTCCGAGGAGGATATCAAATAATTCACACCCACATGTAGCTTTTAATGAGTGGAAAGGCCTCTCTGCTGCATGTTCTGGAATTGTACTCTTTTTTTGGAAAAAAAAATTAAAAAGCAACCCAATGATGTTTGTGTGCAACAAAGCGAGAGGGAGGCTGTGGTAGGAGCAGGAGCTTGGGGCAGTGTCTTTGTTGCTGTTTTCATCAGGGTTAAGGGCTCAGTGACCATTTGGAAACCTTTTATGGGCAAACTGGCTAGCAGCCAGTACTGCAAATTTGCACTCCTGACTTTTTGATTAGTCAGTAGTCCATCAACAGCAGTAGAAACCTGAGAAACATTTGCAGCTAACCACGTGAAAAGCAGGTGTAATAAATCAGGTTGTTCAGGTTTAGTCCCAACTGGGAAATGTGTGGATGGAGGTAGAAATCTTTCCCTACTCCTCTGGTGTAGCAGAATACCTTGCCCCAGTCCCTCTTTCCAGCAGAATCTCAGCCTATAACAGTGATTGCATTCCCATTGGGAAATCACAGATTTTCAACCATTTCTTTTAAGATCTACAGTGAAATTGTGTGAATGACAACCATTCATCCATCTCATTGCAGGATCAGGACCACAGTGTGGACTTTTTTAAGCTTAAGGAGCGAGCCCTTAATTGCTCTGACTGTGCTAAGTGGAAAGAGCTCTCTTCTGTGCCAGGGCCCCGATGGCAGCAGAGGCATTTTTTCTATTTATTTGCCTCTGTCCCACGGGAACATGGAGTGTGTGTGTGTGTGTGTGTGTGTGGGGAGAGGGGGGGACCTGAGCTCTGCTCCCTGGCTCCTGCCATGTCTGTGCCCAGGCTTTTCCCAGGAGCAAATCAGCAGAGCTGGTGACAGCAGAAGCCATGAAAAGACCGTGGCAGATGTGAGCCTGCTCTCTTAATACTTTATGAATACTGAATCTGCTTTTTCTTCAGGGGGAGGGTGGCTCTCTGTGTGTGTTGTTGCTCGTTATTTATCCCATGTAGGGTATACACAATACTGCAATGGGGTGTTGTTAATGAAAGTTGCAAAGTTGCATCCTGGAGATACATTCTGGCAGGGGAGATGCAGGAGAGAGCAAGAAAACCAAAGTGTTGGTGCCATGAAGATGGATCCATGTTGCAGACCATGGAAGAGCTTCATGGGATTGTTTTAATGATATTCTACTTTTTTTTTTTTCCTTCTGGGTGGACTGCTGAACCAAAATGGTCTGGTAACTGTGGGTGAGAATTTTATAGCAGCTGCCCTTGAGTTTTCTCTCTCCCAAGTTGCGACATTTTAGGATTAAACAAAACCTCCCAGTGTCCCTCAAGATGAATGTATGAGTTGTAATCTCAGGAAAAATTTAGGGGATGTGTCTTCCAATCTCAGGAAATGGCAATTTACAGTCTTGGGAGAAGAAGGGTGGATGGGACAGGTTTCTCAGAGGGGACACATAGCACTGACATCCAGCCTGAACAGACACAGCCATACAATAACTGAGTACTGCCATTGCCTTAAACAGAGACCTTCAGGCTCTAGCCCAGCAGGTCAATTGCTTTCCCAGGTATTAAAATAACAAAAGAAACAGAAACTACTGAAATAGGCAGAAGAAAGTGGAGCTCTTCAACACCCCCAGCATCAGGCAGGCAGCAAGAGCAGACACATGCAGGGATGGTTTGGGCGTTCGGTACTGTGAGTTGTGAGTGGTGGATATTTGACAAACACCTTTTTTATAGCAGTTTTAAGAAAAAAATTAGTAATAACTAAGCAAACCACTGAAACCAACTGAGCTGAACAAGGGAATAACAACAAAACAAAAAGCCCAGTGTGTGTCTGTTGCCTGGGGCAAGCTACAGCTGATGGATAAAGTGACAGACGAATCCTTCCCTCATTTCCATTTTAATCTCTGTCTACTAATTGTCATCAATATCATCAGGGTCACTAGACCACTAGTGCGAGTCTGCAGCCTTCCACAGGAACCGCAGCTTTATGCCTGCCTGGCCCCCAGGGCTTTGCCCCTTTGCTAACCTGAGCTGTACCAGGGATGGCTTGGAGGGGGAGGAAGGGCCCTTGGAGGTGAGGTGGGGTGGGTGATGTGTCCCCGGTGTCACACAGAAGAGGCTACTAGAAGTGTCCGGCATTAAAATACAGGACAATTGCAGCCCTCTTTGAAATGAAAATCACTTGTACTCCCTTTATGCCCAGGCCAGCATTTGAAAAAAAGGGCAGCTGGGAATCCAGCTCCCATTGGAAGAAAGGGCTCATTCCGACTCTTAAATCAGTGACTGTGTGATGAAAGCACACTTTGGATCAGACCCAAGGAGGACAGAGTCAAAGCTTTTTGTTGGTTCTCTGCCTGGTGCTTTCTCTTCCCTTCCTTACTCTGGTATGTGTAACACATGTGACGTGCCACAGGAGTACTCAAGGGGGTCTCTGCTGGTGGCCAATCAGGCAGTCCCTTGGAATTTTGTTCCATCACCCCCCTGCCCAGGAAAGGCACCGCACACTGCTGTAAAGGTAATGTTTAACCCGGGGGCTCCAAGCCAAATCCTGGCCTCTGTGCACAGCTTGAGCACAAATTGTGCCCATGGCAACTACGCAGCAACTTGCTAGGTTGGAAGCCTCCCATCCCCACTTGGAGGCAGCCATGTGGTCTTCTGCTTCTGCTGCTAAAAAGTAATAGATTTTGGCATTTACCTTTATCCTGCACCCAGTCCTCCCTGCTTTATAGGCATAACATACTCAGGTGATTCGGACAAGGCTCTGAGTTGGATCTCTTGGAATTGCTCCCTTATAACAATTTTCAACCTTTTATTTTTTTGACCCTGTGGATTCTCCTTCTTCTCTTACTAACTCACTCTTTCCACTTTCTCTACTCCCAATTTTTTGTGCTGTCCTCCCAAAATCTCAACTTTCCTTCGGTGGTACAATCTTCATCTCTTCTCCAAATCTCCCCTTTTTCTCCTGAGTTACACTTTTCCTTAGACTTGCCAAATACTTTCTCTGCAATCATTCCTTGGCAGATCAGCTTCTTATTCCTTCTCTCAACTGGTAACCATTTCTTGAAGAGGAGAAGTGAGGATAAAAAATTGACTTTTCTTAGTTCTACTGTTGATTTGGGATCAAAGGAGTTCACAGTAGCTGCAGTCAAGCCCTCTGTTCATGCAGCTGTAGCTGGTGACAAGGACTCTGCAGGCTCTGAGTGAGGCACATCCATCCTTTCAGAGATGGTGACCCTGTTTTAGGATGCTGTGTGGATTTGAGGTCCCACATTTGCAAAGTGGTGCCTCTGTTGTCTGAGGGGAGGCAGTAGTGATTCTGGAGAGGATCATCTTGGCCTCAAGGTGATCCTCTTCGTCTCGCTACTCCATTGCTCACACATTTCCAGTTCTCCAGTGAATTAAGAAGGGGCTGCTGCACTATTATGATGCCTCTGTGTGTGTGTCCCCGTGGCTGTGTGGGATTTTACCGCGGCAGTGCGCTGCAAATCTGTAAGGAATGGCTGATGCCCCCTTGTCGTTTGTGTCCTCCTGAGTGATTCCCTGCCAGCGCTGTGACCGGGATAGGGGGAGGCAGAGAGGCAACAAAAAAATTACTGCATGAAGCCATCTGCTGCAAATCTTCCCAGAGGAAGATTTGGAATCCCCCTGTTCCCGCGATGAAAATCTTCAGAGGCCCGTGCCCTGTAAGCCGCAGTCCCTGCGGCTGCAACTCCAGATCTTTGGAGCTTATTGGTAACATATTTGCAAAGCTGCCCTGCTGTGATCACTGATCTCTGCCAGCTTAAATTTGGAAAATGTTTTACACAGCCTTTCCTCTCCCCTCCCTCAACCCCTGCAGGTCTATATGCAAGGAAAGAAAGATTTAGTGTTTGAGCATAAGCACTGGTCAGCCAATCTGCAGCGTATCTTCCTGAAAACCCAAAACAGGTGCTCTTGGGCCATCAAAGTCTTGAAGCAGTTAAACTTCCTTTCACCTCTGTTGCAGTTCCTTTAAAAGAAATAGAGAGATCTTCAAAAGGTGGAAGGGTGGCAGGCCAGAAACGTAAAGCGTGTGCAATCACTCAGATACAAGTGGCACCACTAAAAATTGCCTTCATATATCAGCTTATGGTTTACACACTGTGGCAGAAAGGACGCTAAAAGGTCAGCAGAAAAAAAATATATATGTCAAGCCTGGAGCTGTGACTCCAAAGGTGTGGAAAGACATGATCTGAGAAGGGTTCTAGAGGGACTGGATAAGTGCTTGATATGGCAGGATTTTTTATTTTATTTTATTTTATTTTTTTGCAAGGGAGCTGCTTGCAAACGTCAGCACAGAAGCCAAGGTATATACTCGCAGTAACCTCTTGCTACGACCCCTGGTGACAAGACAGATAGTTCCATTCATCTGTGGGTGAACAGCACAGGCTCTCTGCATTTTTTACTTGAAGCCCTGGATGAATTTGTTTGCGGAGGGGAATGTCACCGTCGTGAATGCTCTGATCACTCATGTGCCCATAGTGAAGTCAGTGGTAGGGAAGGAGGGAGGGAAGGAGGGGGGGGCAGAGCAAGGAGGAAAGCAAGCTTCTCTCTGGGGGTCTGGGGGATGCCAGCTTATATCCAGCAAAACATCTCCAACCAAACATTAATGGAGGATGTGACTTCGAAACAGAGGGATCAGCAAATACGCTGTAAATTAATAATGTGCCCTTTTAGTAGCAATTGCTTTATGAAAATCAGTAGGGCTTTTTTTTCCCCCCCTCCTTGTAGAAACAGCTCTGAAATAAGTGGGTCTCACTGGAGTTTTGTTTAAGACTGACCCCTTACTTTATTAACCGTGTAACATTTTAAGGTTGTTTTTTCCTCTCTGTCTCCTCCAGCAAGTCTCTATTGATCACTGTTTACAGTTATAATCCCTTTCAAATTTATCATCCATGACTAACACCACATGTATTGATTGGTGCTGACGGATGTCCCTGTATGGTGTATACCCACAGTGATTCTGGCTAGTGAAGTACAGTGGATGTATTTTTTTTTCTCTCCTTCATTTGCTTTTTATAGCTTTCTGCTCCCTCCCTTTTGTTCTCAGTCTGACTAACCTATTTCACACAAACACCGTGGGATTAACATGTCTAAATTTAGGACAATTTCTTTATTCTTGATGAGGCCTTTGGAACAGGAAGGAAAAGAATGGGCAGTGGTGGGGTTTGGGTTCTGTTGTTGTTTTTTCCCTCAACTGGGAAGCTACTGGAAGGAGACAGGCCCTATAGGAGATCAGATTTATGAGGGACATCCACAAGTCTTAACCTAAAGCCTAAAGTAACAAAGATGTAAGGGCTAGTTTTTTTAGGGACAAATTAGATGTCACTGGTGACTAAGGACAAGGTGTCCGAAATCTGGACTATAAATGGAGTCATTTGTCAACAATGCATTTTTGCTTGCCTGCTGCAACATTTCCTCCATCTCTTGTTGGCCAGAAATAGAGTTTAAGGTTAACCTCTTTTCTGAGCCACCTTGATTTAACTTGAATTTACAAACTTAAACCCCAAATAGCTGGACAAACCAAAAGCCCTCAGCCTCAAATGTCTTCAAGGATTTTGCTACAGTAACACTGTAAAATTTCTGTCACTAAAGCTATTGTTTTTGTTCTTGTTAACCCAAAGCTGTGAACTTTACCTTTCAAAGGCTGGGTTCCTTCCAGATTTGAATAATCCATTTGTAACTTTTTTTTGGTGTGCTTTGTGCAATGGTTTAAATGCATGTTCTTGTACGTGCATTTTATTTGGGGGTAATAAGGCAGCAAGTATAAGACAGAGTTGTTAAACCTCAGTAAAAACATTTTTAATAATAATTTGGCATTTATTTAATCTACAACCACTGTCTTATTAAATCTAACTCTTTAGATTTAATAGGATAGTTTATTGTATTATATGATTACTACTACAATGCTATAGTTATGGTTGAAAAGGCATTTTCATTATAAACTCCTGTTTGCAGGTGCTTATAACTTCCTGAATTACAGCACCTCTTTTATTTGAATGTGAAATCACTCACTTCACTTCTCAATTTTTTTTCTTTCATCTCCATCTCCTCAGATACAAGGACGTTTAGATGTCAAAAAAAAAAAAGGAAAAAAAAAAAAGAAAGCAAGTTACTGAGGAGCAGCATTAGAGCTAAGAAACAAAAATCACCAAAGTAAGGGTTCAGAGTTAGAGTTTAGGAAACTCTGGACCTTAATCAAGTTGCTGTGCCCATGTCTGGTAAAGCACAAAGTTGGCAATTTGTTCAATAATGTGCAGTGCTATTAAAAGGAAAAAAAAAAAAAATTCTGTTTGTGCATTTCTCCCTCACCTTGAAGGCAAACAGATTTGTCTGGTGAGGTGCTCAGGACTGGACCAGGGGTCAGTGTACTTACTGGTGAACTGGGTTAATGACCCGGTTTTATGATGAGCAAACAGGACCTGCCCTCAGCAGGGCTGCCTCCAGGAAATGGGCACTTTTCTGTGCTGTCCTGTGCCTCTGAAAGGGTGGGCACACAGTGGGGACATCCACAGTGGCCACCCGGCTTTGCCCCGGTGTCACTGTGGGTTGACCCTTACAGCATTACTCAGCCTCAGTAAATGCAATATTTAATTGCTTTCTGGGCTGAGAACCACTTGTAAACAAACCACAGCCTCAACAGAGAGTTTATAAGTTAAATAAATAAACGCTGACAAAGAAGGGCTGGAGACACAAAAAAACCCAAACAGGAGCACAGCACTAAACTGCCCCAATAAAACCTGTGTAAAGAGAGTGTTTCATGGTGTCACAACAACAGACTTTTTGCTTTTCCACAGGCTGGGTTTGCACGTGGCATGATTTTCCTTTATTTCAGTCCTGGCCCAGAAACTCCTGCTGGAGTGGCACTCAGCAGAGGGTTGGTTGGTTTGTTTGTTGTTTTAATTATCACCAGGCTTAGACAAATTCCTCATTTAGTGGTGGGAAGATCAGTGCAGGAAGAGGGACAGGTGCCACTGTTCCGAAGGGTGCAGCCTGTTCTTGCTGCTGCAGGACTGGAGCTGAGCAGAGAGCAGGAAGCAGTCCTTTTAAAGCACTGCATTTTGGTGCATCTCTTCTGGATCTCTGCAGCAATGCAATCCTCTTGCTTAGGTCTAAACATTAAGTCTTTCCCGAGGATGCAAGTAGGTGTGAATTCATCAAGACAAGAGTTGTTTCCTGCTCTGGTGTAATCCATTGTGGGTTTAGGAATACTAATAGTGTCCTCGAATAAACATCCTCAGCTCCACTCAGAATAAAAGGGTTTGTAGCTCCAAGCCTTCTGCCCTGAAAGTCCTCCCTGCAGCTGTGGCAAGGCTGAAAATCAAAGTTGTTCTCAAGGAAAAACAGATAAATTGGGCAAACTTTTGTGTCAGGACTGAATTTTCTGCAGGTTATTCTCCCCGTGTAGTTTTGCACTGCTGAAAATCCTCATGTGAGGTCCTTTTAATGTTCCTCAAGTGCACGTCCAGTGACCACAGTGGCAACCACTGCCCCTGTCCAAAAGGGAAAAAATGCAGTAGTTTCAAAGCAGCAGCTACAAATAAATTTAATATATGGAAGATGATCATATAGATAGCTCTGAACAGCTCCTGAATTTTCAGAGAACTGCATTACCACTGTTTCAGCCTATTCTGTTGGGGTTTTTTTGCTGTACAGGTAGGCTTGACCTCTCTTAGCCAGTTTTAATTTTCCTGCTGTTTTTCAGTAGCTCTGTGGTCATGTTGCTAGCAAAGGGGCAATATAAATGGATTAATGAGTGTCATGAGGAAAAAGGAAACTGTCTCCTTTATTTTTTTTTTTCACTGTTTTAGTAAACACAAGGATTCGAAAAATCTTATAGATGCAAAAGTGGAACTTTCTATTTTTATTCTTTTTCCTTTTGTGAAGATCATTTAAAAATACCCACAGGTTCATTTTTGTGTAATGCCACGCAACTTGGCATGCTTCAGATTGTAGTTAGTCACTTTTTGGTAGAATTCTCTTATGGAAAAATGTGTGCATGCCATTTTAAAATCATATGCAAACATATGGAAAATCCTTTGTGCTTGAAAAATGTGGAAATCTGGTCAGAAATGGGCTAGCTTTATTTTAAATCCAGTCAATTTTGTTGTGAACGTAACTGGAGCAGAGCTTGGTTTTTGGAGAGAGAAATTCATCTAGAAGGGTGACATTTCCTGGCTGGGCAGACCTGTTTTGAAATTTGAAATAAAACACAAAAGAATGAGGTGAAGTGAAACACCTCTCTTGGATTTGCTTTTCTGATAATGAAGTGAACCCTGGACTTTCCATGGGCCTGGATTGTCCTGTCATTGAGCCCAGAAATCTCCCAGGATTTTGGACTAATTCCAGCCAAGGGAGGGTCTGGAAATACTGATATTAAACTGCAGATCACTGGGGATAGTGCAAATGTTGATTGGGAAAAGTCTGTGGAAACTTCCTTGGAAGAAGGAATGATTGTCAAGTAATCTGTATAAAGATATCTTAAAGTCCCTTGATTGGACTGGGACATCAGGAGGAAAAAGCATTCTTCTCCACATAAGAAAAAACCTAAATAATCATAATAATTCAGATTTTTATATCTCCTAATGGTAAAATATTTTGGTTATTTCAGATACCAGCCCTTCCAGCTCATTGCTTCTTCACATGGCCAGAAGATTGTCATGACCTCTATGCAGTTCAGCCTTGGATGGATGGAACTTCTTACAGGTCCTTATTTTTTCTCTCTTGGGAAATGCATTTTCCCATATTTGTTGCATGAATGTTTTATTTTCACTTCTTTCTTTTCCATTTTTTTTTGCCTTTTCTATTTTTTCTAACCTCGGAGGTAGCAATCCTCCTGCTATTAGCAAGATGTCTATTATAGTGTCATTAAAAAAGCTATAGTCAGAGCATGGAATGACTCACATCATGGAGGAGTTAATAATTCACTGTAATAAAAGTATAAAGTTTTATGATAAACCACTCTCAGGGGAGTTAAATATAATCCTTAGCGGGTCACACACTGACTACAAAGCTTACATTTGTAATGGTAATTTGAATTTACTACATCGCCTTTAGTTTTTAAGCGTTTGTATGTCATTAGACCTTATAAATTGATTTATATATTCAACTCCATTATAATTCTACATAAAGGTACAATAAATTTTATGGATTATAGATATGGCATCTAAAACAGTTTAGAAAAATAATTTTTATTAAATTCACTTGAACGGCGGCGATGAACGGCGACGAGGATGCCAGCCTGGCTCAACTTCTGGGAACTGCAGGAGGAGGGCAGGGAGCTGCCAGTGGTGGTGGGGACAGAGGGAGGGGACTGGGCCATAACTGGTCACCCAAGCTCTCACTGAGCACTTCAGTGACACCGGTGCTGATGCTTCACACAGATCAGGAGCCCCCGTGCTGCTCCAAAACTCGATCTCCTGCTGGGAGATGTGGGGCACCCATGGCCTCCCTTAATCCTCTGCTGGTGACATTGCACAAGATCACCTGCAGGAAAGGATTGTGTTTGTACCATAAACAAGTCACTTCTACCTAAAATCAGGCTGCTGGGGTGCACTTTAGGTTGGCTTCAGCGGGATGCCTTTCCCCAGCACTTTTGCCTCCTCCACACTCTTTATCAGAAATAGCTTGTGAACAATGGAAAGATCTTTTCCTTCTTCCCCCCCGCTTGGATTCAGCAAATATATTCATAAGAGGAGCCATTAAAAATGTTCATCTTGAACATTCTTTATTGATGTAATTTCAGCAGAGCTGACTGTGAGGCAGTCACTGTTGGTATTTTGCCCCGACGTGGCAGATCCTGCTCAGAACCCTCATCCTGTGAAAACTTCTGTTTGCATTCCCAAGCATGTGGAGCAGCCCCTGAAAGCAGTACAGGACACAGCTCAGAAACACTTGATAAACTTCACCGTCTGTTTCTTAAGTGGTTTTAAAGAAACAACCAGCTTTTTAATGCTGCTTTTCCTAAAGTCGGTGTAATTTCAGTGCTGATCTTCAACCTCCTTTGTCTAATCCACTGTGTAATCTTTCCCATAACAAACCTAAAAAAGAGCCTTGTACTCCCTGGTGGGCAGTTATCAGTGTATTCCCCATCGCACTCACACATTAGCAGAGCTTTATCCCATCATCGCTCCGGTTTTGAAAGCATTGAGGTAAATCTCAGGTGGCATCCTGCACTCAGTGGGTGTGTCACTGATGAAATGACCCAGCCAGCTGGACAGGTTTATGTACAATTTACTGGAAATGTATTAAATGTGTCTCGGGAAATGATTCTTTAAAACGTTCTCACTGCCAGTGCAGTAAAGATTAAGACCTTGGCATGAAACAGGGGGAAAAAAAAATTAAATAATTTTCAGAAGCTTGATGTAAAATAATGATACTAAATGTAACTTAAAGTCACCAAAGGATGAGCATTTAGGTTAAATTCCTACTCCTCCCTTGACTAATTCCCATAATAATTCAGGGGTCTCTGAAACTTGCATGCTGAATTTGAGCCCTGGCACAAGCACACTGAGTCCTGCTTTAATCCCTCTCAGCCAGTTTGCTCAGACAAATGCAGGATTACATTGGCAAAACCAGAACTTGCAGGTGGGCAAGCTCTTGGGAAAATAAACACTGTAATTTTCATGTAATTATTTTTGATATTTCAATTCCTCTTCTTACATTCATTGGCTTAAATATTGTGAGGGCAGCACTTAGGCTGCCTCCCAGATTTTATTTGTGCCTGAATTTCCTAAGCCACTCAAGAGGACTTTACAATCTCCTTGCTTAACATGCAGTTAGCTTTAGATGTTACTGCGTGCAGACTTTTAAAATTATTATTATTATTATTATTATTTGTGCCTTTTGTATCCATCTGTACTTCACCATGACTGCATGGAGCACCAAGGGGCAGCGTGGCTGGAGTTTTCCATGGCATGGAGGGGTAGCAGTGGGGCTTGTCTGGCTTTTGAAGTGCCTCCAGGGTTGTTGGCATGGAGAGAAGTGATCAGGATAAATGGAAAAAAGTGGATGTGATGCCCCCCTGCCCCCAAGCACTGGGGCTGCAATGGGTGGGAAGTGGCAAAGGCTGCACAAAGGTGCCAAGGGGATGGCAGCCAAGGGGCCTGGAGCAGCTTCCAGCTTCAGCATCTAAAATTATGCTGGGATAAACTGCTTTCTGCAGTATCCTTGAACATTTGCTCCGCAGCAAATAAAGGCATTAAGTCCTTCCTCCTCTTCCAAACACACAATTTAGAAATAAAAGGTAATAACTGACGATATACAAACACTGAAATTTCCATTCTTCACAGATTAAATGATCCTTGCTGCAGATCATGAAAAGAGCCATTAGTGAGAGAGAGGGGGGGTGGGGGGGACACTTTGTGTAGCAACAAGCAGTATATTCTGTGCTTTAATAAGAGGGAAGCTGGTGGAGAACTGCAGCATTTAAAATCCCAGTGAACACAGCAGGCTGATTTTTGCCAGAGCAGGAGGAGTGCAGGGGAACAGAGGTGGGAGAGATGAGGAGCAGAGCTGGCAGTGACCAGGTGCCCTCCTTAGAGTTTCACAAGTTTGTAATTTCAGGGGTTATTTTTTGAAAAGCATTTTAGCCCTTCCAGATGGGTCTTTGGGCTTCTTCTTCTCATGAATTCAGGAGCATTTTGAAGAAAATATTTCAACTCTGTTTCGAGTCAATAGTAATTGTTGTTTAGTATTGGATTATATAAAGCTATTTCATGGGGTTATGGAATTAAAAAGAGTTAGGATGTCTTAACAGCAGGCAAAGAGTTAATGCCTTCAAGTTGAGATGGAATAATTACTGCCTGGACTGATTTACTATTTTATTTCTATGATGTTTGAAAATATAATAAATCATTTTACTTTTATCTTGATAGATAATACTTTCATTAGGAAAATTAGAGGCTTCATTATAATGTTTATCATGAGCTGGAAGCTTTTTTTCCAATTTTTTTTTGTAAGTTTTAGGATTCCACAGTTCACTTTTGCCAGGCTTTAATTTTCTTTATCAAGTTTTCATTTTCTTTAGTCATTCTTCAGTGAATGCAGCAGCAGAGCAGTGGGATGGATCAGACCTGGGGGCTGCTTTGGAGGTGCCACCCACACTGTTTACCTGGGGAGCTGTAGGTGTTTTGGGAAATCAAGCTGGAAGCTCTTTAGACTCTGAGATGCACAGATACAGGGACAGGAGGGGGATTGTTAAGATCTTTTACTCTCAGTTACTGAAGAATTCATATTAAAAGATCCCTCCCAGCAGCAGGGGATACCTCTTTATTCCCTCCAATGCAGTGCTGACCATTGCTTGATAAGCTCCAGTTTTGCTTGAATGTGCACTTTTTAACCTTTCCTCTTGTGCAGAGTGTTGGTTTTTGCTAGGAAAACTCACAGTGATGCTGTGGGCTGGGGCTTGTGCTCACTCTTGGCCCAGCCTGGCTGTGGGTTAATAACCTCTTGGCTGCCATCCTGTTTGATGGCTTGCCATTAATACAGATTTATGGCATGGGCACCAGGGCCACAGCAGCTCCTCACCTGCACCAGGGCAGTCTAACACCCACTCCTATTCCCTGCAGAAAAATCCTTCACTGCTGTCTCAAGTGCAGGATTTTCCTATATCCAGCCATAAGGAATGTCACAAGGCACTGTCTGACTCCAGAGGAGTGTTTGCAAGCCCATTTCAGTTCTCATTGCTAATTATGTTTGTTTGAAAGTGCTTAAAGTGGTTGTAAAAAAAACCCCAAAACACAACAAAAAAAATGGTACCTTAATCTGGAAGATGCTTCCTTACCCATAGAACATCTGTAAACTCTACATACTCACCACTTAGGCTGATTGCTTCCACAATTAATGTGCTTTGGGTTTGTGATTCTGTAATCATCCATTGCATTGCAAAATGCACAGCATATATTGAAAAGTGTCTATATTATGTTTTAAAAGGAATTCTTAACTGTGCTCTGACCTCGACACACTCTGAAGGTGAAGAGGATCAATCACAGATAAAAGGAGGGGAGCTCTCAGAGGACATGTGTACCTAAGACTTTTCTAGGTGCACTTCTGGATCTGTATTTATTGGTATTTATCTTTGAAAGCTCAGACAAGCAGAGATGCTGTAATTGATTTTATTTGAAAGTGAGAGATGGGGTCAGATGGAAGCTTTTGGGTCTCCTGCTTTTACTTTTCTACCTATATAGAACGAGGATTTTTACTAGGAGTGCTTAATGTCATTCACTTTTTTTTGGCCAAGCTTGTGAATGGGAGCCTCCAGCAAAGCAAACTCCACCTTCTCTAGCTTCAAATGAGCTGGGGAAGATCCTCGTCCTGCCAACTCATCATTAATTGGCCTATATAGTAAGCAACAATTAAAACTAAAGGCCTGATTCATAAAAAATGTACATTGTGTTTATGTGTCTGTGTGTGTAGGGGTTTTTCCTTCACTTCAGCTAAAAGTGCAAGAGGCACATTAGCTTCCAGTGCACCTTTTTGCAATTTATTCCTTCCCTCTTTTTTTTCTGTGTCACAGCTGACCTTTTCTCCTGGGTTCTTCTGCAAGTGAGAGAATCCTGGAATATCCTGGGTTGGAAGGGACTCACAAGGTTCATCCAAGTCTGAGTGGATGGAGGTGTTTGGTGTAAACCTTCTAGACAAAAAGTAAAGTTTAGACAATATGTGAAAATGTCCAAACAAAAGCTAATGGCTGTGAGTCAGCAGTGCTGGCTTCTGTGAGCTGATTGATTTTCAGCAAGTCACTGGCTTGCTAGACAGGTTGTGAAAGATCTTTGCTGGCTCTGCTGCTTGAGCAAAGCCTGCAATTTCTTTCTCTCTTTTTCTAAAAGAGGAAAAATAAAATAATGTTAAATAGTTGATGCACGGCAGAAAAGGAATAGAGGTTTTTTTTCAATCTGATGCTGAAGTTCATGCAAAGCCCCAATCTGAGTTTTTTCCTTACCATCTTTCCTTGCTTAATAACCAGATGCATAAATGCATTGAAATGTATATTGCAATTCCTAGAATTCTTTCTTTTTTTTCTCCTGTGGGTGTTTTGTTTTTTGGTTTTTTTTTTTCGTTTTTTTGGTTCCTAGTAATTTTCTTTGTGGGGTGTGGGGTTGTTTTTGTTTGTTTGTTTCTGCAAAGACTCTGGGGATATAATTCACGTGAGTCCTGGCTGCAGAGGGCTGCACAGGACTGGATGGTATAAAGATGAATTGTGTTCATTCTGTTGTGAAATACCAGTAACTTTTAGAATGATCTCCACTGCAAACACCTCAGGGTCAGGTTTTGCTGGAGGTGCTTCCACCCAGTTAGGTGAGAATCACCAGGTTGCTTAAAAACACCCCAAGAAAGCTCAGTTTCTTGTAGGGAGCTGGGCTGCCGTGCTTTGTTTTTTTGGTTCTTCCCCAAACAATCCAGCTCAGGCACGGATCCTGGCTGCTTCCCATCTGCTCCGTAGCGGTGGTAGGGCCACATCCCTGGGTGGTGTCCAGCCCCACTGGGAAGGGAAGGTCTCCTCTTGCCGTGCCAAGGGAACAAGGGGCCGCGTTTCCAGGGGCGCTGCCAGCCCGGCGCTGACCATACGGCGTTCTGTGCCGAGGGAAAAATCACCCTCGGGGGGAAGGAGAGGTGGCCTCCGGTCCACCTTCAGGATCGGAATCTGATAAACAGTTTCAAATGTCAGTGGCCTGTTGTTGGTAATTAAATCGTAATGACAGATCCGGGCTGATGCTATCAAGGTGCTTTTGTCCCGGGAACCCTGCATTAAGAGGAGAGCAACAGCAGTTTTGCTTGTTGCCTCTTCCTACTGTTACAGTTAAATAGTTCATGGCCATCGGCTCCCCGAGCAGGAATGTGCGCTGCCCCCTGAGTGGGCTTCCTGCACAATCGCCAGGAATGTGAGTGCGTCTTAAATATTTGAGCGTTCAAATGTTTGTTAGCCCTGACTAACCAGCGTTCCTAGTCGAACACTCCACAGGCACACATCTGTTTGTGCATCTTTACATCCAGACCTGGAGCCTTTAAAATTCATCTGTTAACTTTCGGAGAGAGAGGAGGAAAATGTCTATAAAAAGGTTAAAGTTCAAAATGGAGGCACTCGGTCAGAGAAATATCAATATGCAGCTGTCAGGAGAACTGACATTCTGAGTCACAAAAATACATTTTTGTTTTGTGGGGGGGTTAACTTCTTCCATTGTGAATGATTAAAACCACACAATCTGTAGTGGAGATAATAATAATAATGGTCACCTTCTTAAAAACAACAGCAATTGCTTTATTCCCATATTGTTGTTTGTGCCCTGGAAAGAAAAGAAGCCAAATGAGAGTATTTGAGATGTTTTGGTGAGTGAGTGCCTTCAGAGAAGTTTTGGAGCCCTTTTCTGTCCTGTTCTGTAGAGGTCAGCAAGTTTGAGGAATTACAGGCACTAAGTGAAAATGAAAACATCAAGAGGCTTGCTGTCTATCACAAGTATCACTAAATCTTTTTGAACAACCCTGGGCAGTGAATTATGGAAGCATGGAATTGACTTACACTTTATTTCTAGTAACAGTCAGTTACTATGTCAAATCTAAAACCATTCAGAAAAGCCTATAAAAATGTATGACAAACTAACCAGCAACCTCTAGATCTTTTTACATGTGTATGATTTCAGAGAATGTCTCGCGAGCGCTTGTGGAAATGAACAGGCAGGACATTTTCATGAGGCTGTAGTTTGGGTTTTTGGTTTTGTTGTTTTTGTTTTTTTTTCCCCCCTCCTTGCTCGTAGTTTATGGCATCAGAGAAAGCCTCTGGAGTAGCTTTGCTGGAGGAAGACAATATGGTGTGTGGGCAGGGGAATGGCACAGCTCTGGCTCCTGCCTCCCTCGGTGATGATCTTCCCCTCTGTGAGTGAATGATCTCCTAACAATCTCCCAACCCTTATTCCAAGGGGCCTTGGTAACACCTGGGAACATTTTAGCAAAGGTGTTGCACTGGCCATGGCTCACCCCAAGGTAAGGGAGAGGAGGAGAGGTCCTGTGGGATGGGTGCTGGCTCAGGGAGGATCTCGGGCACTCCTGAGTCTGTGGGGCTGTGCTGCTACCAGCGAGTCTGGGTCTGCTGTGGGCACAGAGAACAGCAAAAAACTTGGGTATTCATGTGACCTTATGGCTTTGTGGGATTGGGTGGGGAGGGTTTTTCCTGGCTGCTTAAAATGCAAGTTTATAAGAGCACATGGTGCTGTTTCTGAAAGCTGGCGGGGGATTTTGTTGTTATGGGCAGTCTGGGGAACAGAGGGTATTTCAAAACAGCTCCATTGTGTTCCCCCTGCAATGAGTCCCTGATTCCTATTTCCCCCAGAGGACTCCTGGGAAGTGGCACTTCCCTAAAAGTGCTGCCAGATCTGAAATGTGTGGCTGGCTGATGTTGTGGCTTTTCAGGAGAGGCCCTTCCAGTAATGCTGGAAAAGAGCCCCTTAACTCTCCTTGGGCTGGATCACGAATTTTAGGGTGGGCAGGACCATTTGGACCTAATTCTTTCACTCTCAGAGATGAAGTCTGGGGATGGCTTCACAGAACTAAGTGAAAACAAATTAATTCAGAAATATAACACAACTCAAGGCAATAGATTGTCACTCTCTAGTCACTTTTTTTGGTGGGCAGACTGGTGTCTACCAACTGGGTGGACCCATCAGGAGGGTATTTGACCACTTATTTGTGAGGACTACCCTGGAGACACCAAACAGGGAGCAGGTCTTTCACAGCTGTTTTTTTATTTTGTTGTTATGTTTCTGTGTAAGTGGCAGACAGCATTAAAATGTTTGAACATTTGCCACTGCAAGAATGAATGCAAAATGTCATGTGTCCAGATAGCCATTTTGCTTTCCTCGTGGTGCTTGGGCTGGGAAGGCATCCAGAACTGAGTTTGTCTTGCAAGAAATGATTTCAACATCAGTCCCCTGGCAATTGTATTTTAAAACGAACACAGCCTAATAAACTTTCACTCATGAAACCATCAAAGTTGTGTTTACTAGCAGAACACTCAGGTCAATAAAAATACTCCACACACCAGGATTTGGGCTTTTATTATTTTGCATTTATTGAGAAACAAATTGCAGAATAAAGTGGGGCCACGAATGAAATACTCCTATACATTCGGAATATAATACAAAATGTAATTAGGCAGCACATTGTTAAAAGTCAGGACCAAAATCTAACAATATGGTGTCACCAGTTGTAAACTTGTAACTGTATAATACATAATTGTCAACTGTTGAGAAAAGATCTCATTTTGATAACACATATTGAGATTGGAAGCTTGTTTGTTAATGAGGGGTCTGAAAAATACTTACGACTCCAGGATGCTTGACAGCTCTAACTGCAACATTGTGCTGCACAGTCAAAGAACAGTGAGTTAGAAGGAGTACAAACAAAAAATAAGACCTTTTTAGGAGCAAAGAAACAGGCATGTTTATATTTAAGGAATGTATTAAAATCACAGCTATCCTGCTCTGATATTAGAATCAATCAATCGATTGACTTGTGATTAATTTCTGTTCATTTCTATTTTACATGCACAACTTGGCTTTAAAACTGTTTTTTTTTTTCAGAGCTGTTCATAATATTCTCAGCTTCATCTCTATGCAGAGGGCTGAGGAGTGGGGTGCTCTGCTCCCAGGGATGAGGGCCAGAGCCAGAGCAGCTCCTTTGCTGGGTCTCAGCACAACCCAGCCATGAGCTGTTTTCTCTCTGGGTTATTCCTCTCCTTGTGCTCAACAGGAGGCTGGGATTTCAGGATGCCACCAGGTTTCCTTCAGGACTGTCCCCTCCTCTTAATGGCATCACCTGTGCCTGGGCCTGGGACCTGCTGGCTGCTGGACATGGCTGCAGCCCCCAGCATTTCTTTGTGCTGGCTTTCCCAGCTCTGTGTGCCTGCTGAAGTTGTGCATAAAGCCAATATTCAGCACAAAAGAGCAAAGCCATATAGGTTGCACTAGCAGGTTGCTGCACACCTTTTATTTCTGATCTGTGCTGCTTTTATTTTCTTGGTGAGTGATTAGGAAGGTGTTGTTAAGGTTGTTCTGGATGCCACAAAAACTCCAGGTAGCATTTTGTTGTGAATTTCAAAATTTTTGAGTAGCGTTGTGCTGGTAAACTCAGATTTGAACTCCCATGGCATATATTCTGTTCCCTCATTATCCTGAGTGCTCAGGAAGCTCCACACAACCCGTAGCAACTTGTTTTCTCAGAGGGAGTGATTACATGTGGTAGAGTGGGTTTCTTGTGTATGTGTGTGTGTGGCAGTCGTATAAAAGCCAGATCCTGTTATTTTTTAGAGTACTTGTAGCAGCTGCAAAGGAAATGTCCGTGTTGCTCTATGTTTTAGAAATGAGGTGGGGAGTCTTGACGCCTCTGGAGACTCTGCTGGCAGTGCTGATGTCTTCAGGTGCCACCTGAAGCCTGACTGAGCTTGCTGCTGTCCGAGGAAGGAGGCAGGTGGAAAGTTTTCCTCCCATTCACTCTGCTCCCCCCAAACCCAGAAGGAGCAGTGACCACTTTGGACTTCAGGAAGATGAAAGAAAATGCCTGGGTTTGCACTGCCAGATTCTTCTGGCTGCTGACAAAGGCTGCATTTAGTGCTGGTGTCACAGCAGCCTGCCAGTGGCACTGGAAATGTGTTTCCAGGTCACTCTCAGAGATACAGCTCTAAGCAAAAGGCAGGGGGGGCTGAGCTTTGTGCTGACTGCAGACAGACTGAAACTCCTCTGGTGCCTCCAAGGATCACAGTAGTGATCCTTTTTTGTGCCCAAAATCTGGGGACCTCACCAACACAACAGAGGGTTTGGGCTCTTTCCCTCCTTTCTGCTTCCTCACTGAGTCCCCTGCCCACTTTATGAGCAGACTTGCCATGGAAACTTTTGGAAGGAGGGGTTGCACACTTTAATCACACAATTCAAACCACCAGTTCTATTGCTTCCAACATCAAGCACTTTTTTTCCCTTACTCTTACTAGAGTAAACCTTGCTAAAAGGGTGAGCTGCATACAGTATCCTGTCTGCTTTGCTTTCCTTTCTTCAGTGCATAATGTATTTATCCTCCAAATATCCATTTCCTTCTATTTACTCTTTGTTTTCTTTTAAAACAGCCTTTAACCACTGACAAGTTGAAGCAATTGCCACAGAAATACTATGTACCAAAGTCTGCTCAGGCTCAGTGCTTCTTCATTATTATGGTGCAGCAAATTCCCAAATCCTGTGAAAGAAGGAACGTCTGCTCTAAGGAGGCTGAGGGGGGGGCAGCCCTGTTAGCTGGGGTTTGGCACTGCACAGTGGGCTCTCCCTTAAGAGAGAGAGGTTTGGGAGCATCTTCTGAATGAGGGGGTCAGAGTGGGGAGCAGAACCACCAAGGGGCAGCTGCCCGGACACTGCTCCCCCTCCCCTGCACCGCTCGGAGCTTTTGTCTCGGGGCCGCAGCTCCGCTCCGCCACCCCCGCGGGACGGCCGGGGACACCGGGGGCTTAATGGGCACTTGTCAGGAATAATTGTGCCTCTGCCTTCTTGTGCTGTCAGAGGGGAAGGTGTTAAACCCTCTGTGAGAGCTGGATGTGAACAGGGATGGACAGTGGTCTTCGGACCATTACAACCTACTTCCTCTAATTTTTAAAATTTATATACTTTGTAATGCATTATTAATTTTCTTGTGAGTGATATGACTTTCAAGGCTATCAAGGGACTAATCTATTTTTTACATGGAGTAGAGAAGGATTCTACGTTTGTACAAATAAAATACTCCCTGGAAGCAATACAACTGAAATGATATCTGCAAACATCACGGCTTTACCTCTCTTCTGAGCAAACATCAGCTCTCTATAGAAAGTTAACACTTTAATTAGACAGAATTTCAAATGATTGTGCAAGTCTGCTGTTCAGTTAAAGCATTTGTATCCTTTTTCATTAAAAATTACTTTCTTTGTACAGCACGGAGCTAGGAAGCCTGGGAAGAGATATCCAAATCCTTAGTTTAAAGATATTTGGGAAATACACATGATTAAACAATCACTGGTATTACCTGAAATCCAAAAATTGGGTTGCTATGGGTATAGTATATTTGCTTAATTCTAGATGATTGTTCCTTGCCTGCAAGGAAAATTATGTGTGGTTGCAGAGATTTAAACATGCTTTTTTCTGCAGAACTCCAGGTATAATGGTTTCATAGGTCTGAGTGTGGGGATAATTTTGGTTTTTGGATGTTAAACAGTAGCAAATATGTGCACACTGATTTAATATAAAATCTGGTGGAAATAAATAAAATCCAGCAAATGTTTATTTGGGAGTTGGGTTCAACCTCTGGAATAATGTTAACAGAAGGTTTAATATACCAAGTTTTGCTTTTTTTTTAATATTTGAAAAAATAACATAAGCTCAGTAGAATAGGTCGAGTACAGATGAGGAATAAGGTGTGATTAAAACATGCCATTCATTGCAAGAACAGTGAATATTTTTTAGTGATTCACATTTCATGGGCACTCAGCTCACAATGTATCCACTTTTTCTTGGATGCTGTTAGCTACAAAGCTTCATACCAGCCTGTCTTCACACCAGCTTTGGAGGGAAAATAATGTCCATTTTTTCATCTCTGCTGTTTCCTCCTCTGCACTCTTTGAAATTCCTGTCACTGATACCAACCACAGGTTCCTCTGTGCAGAAATGTAAAAACCTGGCAGGCACGAGGTGGGATCTGTGATCCACCAGATGTACCTGGGGCACTGAGATAGCACCAAATGTCAAATGAAGCCTCATTTGGATAAAGAGACCTGGGCTGGCTGCAGAGTTTGGACCTTTTGGTACTAAACCCACAAGTGTCCTGTGGCTGTGGTGAGGAGTCAGCTCAGCTGCCTGTGCTCTGCCTTTGCAAAGGGCAGAGCAAAGTTTCCCCCCAGCCACCAGGACATGGCACTGTCAGAGCTTTGGTGAATGTTGAAGAAGGTCGGAATCCTCCATCTTCTTGTACATCTGTGAATGTCAGGGATAACGTACCTGGGAAAGGCAGGGCAGTTATGGTTCTTAGGGCTTTAATCTGGGAGTCTGAACTGCATTTGGTGCACCTGGGAACAGGGCATGGAGGGTGGTGTGTGCAGGGATAAATCAAAGTGCCTTTTCAGCCCAGCTATAAATCTGATGTGCTCCTCTTCAGGACCATCTCTGCAGAGCAGGGCCCCTGCCCACCTCACCCACCCAGATGAGAGATGAGACAAGGGGAATTGCCATGCAGCTCTTTTCAGTGCTGTTTGATGGTGCCAGGACTCCTGTCCAGTCTGTTTGTGGGCAGCCCATAGCCAGAGCTTTGTTACCTAATGTTTTGATGGTCATTTTCATACCCATGGCAGCTAAACTTTGTGTGCTTTAACACTGGGGTTATGCTCAGCAGTGCCAGAGGGAGGCTGCTCTTCCACCCTGCCATGTTCCAGTGTGGTTGCACAATTCCCTTTTATGCTTTGCAATCCAGCTGAAATCCTCATTGCAGGAAGTGGTTTGCCAAGCACTCCACTGGCACAACATAAGCCAGCACAGCTGAAAACAGGGGGACAACCTGGAGAGCAGGGGAGTGATATCCCTGAGAGGTAACATCCAAAATAATGCTTTTATTCTCTGGAGATGGTGTGTGATAATGGTCAGCCTCAGAAATGGATTCTTGGGGACATTTAATGAGCACTGCAACCCTGAGCAGTCCTACATAAAAATGCTGCCTAGGCATCATGGGACACAAGGGTGGTTCCAGACCAATACTGCTTCCAGGTACAAGCAGTGGCAAGAACTGCTCCAAGCCTTAATCTCATACTGGGCAGTTCTCACTCCTTGATTCTCCTTCAGGGCCATGTGGGGGCCTTTGACCTCCTTTTCAGTTTTTGGGGTGCAGGGCACACATGTTGCTCCAAAGCATACAAAGCTCAGAAAGTTTTGTGTTCCCTCCTGTTGAAACCTTCTGTCAGACCCCTTGGGTCTGTGTGCAGTACAGTTCTAATATTGCACAGAGCCGGGATGGACAAGCAGGACCATCCAAAAACTCTTAATTCTGCTGTGGTTCAGAGGAGAAAGATACCTGCCTGTCAAAGCCTGAAAAAAACTAGTTATGAAAGACAAAAAAAAATCCTCAAAGACTCGTTAATTAGTACCATACTGTGAACGAGTTACCCAAAATCTGCTTGGAGCCATCACACACCCCAAGAGCTCAAGAGTTTTGCACCCAGAGCCGACACTGACTTTCTCTGTGGCCCCGGGCAAGTCACTTAACTCCCCGTTGTTCATTGAACTGCAGAGGGGAGATAACAATCCCTGCCTACCACGAGGTAGGTTGTGGCAGGATAAATTAGCTGTTGGCTTTTAAAGCACTTTAAAGATGTACTGCAAAGCATTAAGAGCACTTGTTTTTATGAAGACAGTAATGGTTAAATGATAATTCTGTGCTCTCGCTGAATTTGTTAGTTTTAAAGTGTGAGTGTTATGCTTCTACAATATGCTATTAATCCAAACAAATTACTAAGCCTTTGTGTAGTATGTGAGGAAGCCCATGAATTTACCTTTCCGTAGCTGTAAATGCAGTGGAAAGGATTTGAACTTCCCTTCTCACCTCAAAGCCTCTGGCAAACTGGTCACTGACATAATAAATATACAGCATTTAATAATGCTTCACTTTTCCTCTTTGAACCATTAGTTGTTTCCTGCTTGACTAAGAAGAACTTCAAATTCAATTCATTAACATTTCTTTAAATAGCCCTCTTAACAATGCCGGTTTGGTTTCCTTGTTATGTTCTGTCACTAATAGCGGTTTTTACTTCTAACCTGCTATTAATTAGAAATAAAGACTGGATCTCTTCACTTCTGAATTAGTTTTAGTGCCTCTTTTCTCTGAGGCCGAAGAGGGTATTTTTTTTTAATTTTTTTTTTTTTTTAAAGCCTGGCTGGCCGTGTTATATAATTGTTCCCGGGGTAAATAATTTAGCCGGTCGGAGCAAGTGCACTCCTGGCCGCAGTCAGGAGCGGTCAGCGCGGCGGCGGGGCGGGCAGCGAGGCATGGCAAATCCGCCAGCCAAAGAGGAGCACAGCTGCATGAAACTTTCATTAGGGCGGCCGAGGGAAAGGGGCCGCGGCTTTTTGGGCGTGACCCGGGGCGCTGCCCGCACCGCCGGGGCTGCGGGGGCACCGCTCCGCCGCGCCTTGAGCGCCTGTGCCGTGAAGGGCAAATGAACGGCCGCAGACCGTCTCGGCCAGCCCTAATCTTTTCTTTTCCCTACTTCAAAGCCTTCTGTGCTGCATCTCGGGCTGTAATTACCCTTGAGGTATTTCAGACTCGAAGCGACACCGGGGAAATTGCGCGTCCCGATAAGGGTAGTCCACAGTTGTGTTTAATCAATTATGGAGTTGGTCATGAGACTGGCTTTTTAGTTACAAGGATTTTAAGGCCAACCCCTTATGCCCTGGCTGAGGAGAGCAACAATACCGAGTTACAGAAACACTCTCCATTTGATGCAGCTTAATCTGGGCTTTACCTGCTTAATTAAAAACACGCTGCCAATACTCACTTTACTCCTAAACAGCCGGTCGAATGCCACGCTGTAATTTCCTAAGCAAAACTGTTTAAGTTAGGTGGAGCTGCAACACTAATTTTTACGGATATAAACAGATCCACTCAGCAGCAGCAGTAGCAGCATCTCCGGATTCCTGGGAGCTGCCGGCAGTGCTGTAGTGCCGGGCTCGCAGGTGCGCGGGGGCTGGAGAGGAAACGTGAGCCGAGCTGGGAATTAAACCCGTGGCCTCGCTAACTCGCTCTGAAAGATGCATGACAGCCAAAAGCTTCTCTCTCCAGCAGTAATGGAGTTGGCTGGGGTGCAGGGGGTGCTTCCAGTGGAATGAATTCACATGATCCTAACTCAACAGCTACTTTGGGATGAGTTCTAGCTGGCTGTGGGAAGGTCTTGCTTTGGGAAGCTGGTGATGGTGTGTGCTGGTGCTTACAAATTCAGTGTGGGGCGTTGTGAGGGTAAACTGGCAGTGGGACTGTGCTGGAAAGGTGAGGAATGTTCAGGGAGAGGGAGTCTGCCTAGAGGGCTGATGACACCCATCCTGCCTCATGCACTGAACTGAAGCTGTGTGACCTCTGCAGATGATGCTGGCTGTTTGCCTTTGCTCCATGTTGGCTGGATGGCCCGTGAGTTACTCAAAATACAGCTGTTAGAAAAGCATCCAGGCATTGTCCTGCTTCCTCCACCTTCTGCTCTGCTTTCCAACACCACCAAATCCTTCTCTATCCAATTTCTTCTCCCTACCCCAAATCTCCATCTGCTTTTCAGCAATGCCATTTACAGCACTTCTCTTGCCTGCTCCTCCACTTTGGAAAGTCTTATGAAACCTCAGTCACTGATGTTTTGATCAAGCATGAGGTACAAGTTTGATGTTATTCTGAATCTGTTTCACTTGGGGAAGAGGGAAACTTTCTAAATTCAAAACATCTTACAAATTCCTACATTACTTTGGTTACTTCTGTGCTTGACAGCTCTTTGCCTGTGATGCCAGCTTGTTGCAGAAATATTGTCTCTGAATTTTAGATATCCAGGAGAGTTGACGATATGTGACGAGGTATTGATTGATGTATACATTTATACCTCTTCTGCAAATTCTCCTTTCTCAGCTAGCATTACACTTAACTGTCCCAGAAGAAGGCAGCTTTGGATGTCTGATGTCCTTACATGGTTCTAAGCAGGATATCTGTCTGTAGAGTGGAAGGTAGGTTATTCCTCGGGCCTTTTCCCTCTCCTCTAATTTTAGACTCGTAGCACTGTGAAGGAGTTGTTGTTGCCAGTTGTACAAAGCCGGTGGGCTGCCTTGTTGGGAATCACTCATTGCCCTAACCCAGTTTCAGTCATTCTATTAATACACCACTGGAGTCTGGCTGGAGCACAAAGGCCTCTGTGGACAGGCCAGTAGCAATGTCTCGCTCCTGGAGCAATTATAGGAGAAGTTTTACAAAGATGATAATTTGGATAAAAGTCATCAGAGGGGCACAGCAGAGAGAAAAGGAAACATCGGGGGAAAGTCAGGTTGGAGCTCAAAACTGAGCTAATGGGGGCTCAGTGGATGATGTGATTAAGTTATAAAAAAATGTAACTTGCAAGCACAGTTCCAGACTGTTCATGGAAAAGAAACAGCTCTTATGGCAGCAAGACTGAATTTCTGAATCTCCTCACAGCATTCACATGTGAGCAGTGGACTCCTCTCTTGAGCATTAGCACTGATGCAGTGGTGACTCTGCACTGCTCTCCCCAGCTCTGGGTGTGGGGTTAGCCAGCAGCAGCAGGCTGGGCTTAGCCTGGATCCATGTCCTGATCATGTTCCCCACATCATCCCACACGTGCTGTGCTGTCTGAGTGTGCTCGTGGATTCATTGCTGATTAGGCAGATGGGCTGATACCAGACCAGTCCCTGGAGTGCTGCTTCCATACCAGCAATTTAGTTTGTGTAGCTGTCTGCAAGAAAACTTATTGAGGATGGCAGCCTGGGCAGTCCCGTGGAATTCAAGATATGTTATTTTTGTTCTGAGGACGTTGTTAAAGGATTTTAATTATGTGCATGGTTAATAAATGTCATGCTATCCATCTTCAGTCATGCATACACATGTGGTGTGCTGCTCAGGTACCCGCTGGCCCGCAGTGAGGGTGATGTGCAGCTGTATTTGTGACATATCATTGCTTTTGGGATAAGCACAGGAAGGGGATTGTTCCCACTACCCCTAATAGTTCCTGTGTGACAGACACACAGTGTGTAAATCTTTAATGTGTCTGCAGCTGGGAAGGCAAGTGGCTGCTGCCCTCTCCGCAGTCAATTACACCATCTTAATTTGCTCTGACATAAAATTTGTGTACCCCCATCCCCCCCATCTTATTTCCTCACACAAAGCAGGAATAGAGATTGTTACTGTAGAAAACTAAGGTAGGTTTGGGACCTGAAAGGTGAGGCAAGAGGGAACATTTGGTTTTCTGAGTCTTTGAAATGCTGTTTGCTGAACAAGCCATTCCCTGCTCATCCCAAATCTTGCCCAGATTTGGTGGTGGTGGCACCAGAGGGGGGTTCAATATGTTGAGATGGAAGTGTACCTTCCTAGTGGTTCAGATTGCCATGGAAAATGCCAGCTCCAGCAGAACAGTGGAATCAGGGGATCACAGAACTGTTATGGTTTACTTTTAGGATTGTAATTATTTCTCTACTTAGGAAAAAACCCTTTCTGTTGCACCCTGCCTCAGGAATACACCTCAGAGAGTTCTTACATTTGGCTTCAGGTGGAAGTTCTGAACACAGTGGGGCATCAGCCCAGAATTCACTGTGCAAATGCACAGGAGAGGTGTGATGATAAACATTTCTCCCTCAAACTTTGTATTTCTCTTTCTGTACTTTCTCATTTGGGTTTGTTTTTTTTCCATTGACCACCGGCTATGACCATATGGCTTCTCTTCTGTTTTCCTCTGTGCCTTCTACCCCCCTATTCTGAACATATTATAATGTTCACAAGACATTTTAATATCAGTTCTGGTCTTGCCTAGCAGCACAAAACATCTTGTGGATTTGCATTTTTTAGTTTAATCATTATCTTAATAATTTTTGGGCAGTAGCCACAGAATCTTTTTCTCTCTGTCTCATCTCATCCTTAAAGCAGCAAGTTCATGTGCCTCCCTACCATGCCCTGTTACTCTTGTTTTAAACCCACAGCTGAGGTGTGGTTTGGCAGGGGGAGGTGACAATAACCTGCCTGTGAGACACGTTTCAGGAGCTCTGGTTGCTCCAGCCCTCTGTGGAGCAGGCCTTCAGCACTGACAGTGGTTTGTCACACAGAGCTCTCAGGCTCCAGCTCAGGACACCTGGAAATGGAACTCCTACGGAGGGATGAGCTGGCATTAAACAAATTCTGGAGATCAAAATAATCCTGGGAAGCACTGGATTAGCAGGAAAGCCCTCCATCCTCTGCACCCTGGCTACAGCAGACTCACTACTCTTTTTTCCATGTCAGTTGTATTTTAGGTGATACAGCCTATGGAGGTGGTTCCCATTACCATAAATCCCTCCTTTTTTCAAATCCAGCTTGATTTTTCTCAGTTTGGGGTTAAATTCACTCCTTTTAATTTGGGAGTAGTTGCACCGATTGTGCCTGGGCTAGGTTTGGTCCTGAATGTCAAACTCACTGTTAGCATCTTGGGATTACCTCATGATCTCCTTTGTAATCCTTTTACAAACATATTTTCTTTTCAGCTCATGACAAACCTAATTAGTGGTGTTTTCAGTAAATAGGAATACCTATAGCAAAAGTCCTTTTTCAAGTACAGGTTTGCCATGAACTGACATTAGTTTGACCTTCCACAGCATCTCTCAAGAAAGTATTTTGCTCAGGTTGATTAATCAAATTATTCATGAAATTTACTAGATAAGGCAAAATTTGTTATTCCTAGGTTAGAAATAAAAAAAGGCTGAGGGTCAGAAAACCTTTTTGAAATCACTGGAAGATTGAAAATTATAGCTGAACTGCCCTAGCTTTTAGACCTCTGCTGTATTTCCAAGATGCTTTCCTTGCTGACACTCCTATTCTCTACTAGCTCATTCTCATTGTCTTTACCTTGTTTGTCTTCCTTTAGTCTTCAGCCTTTTAAATATTCCAAAGCGTTTTCCTTAACTGTCCTGATGAAGTTTGAGAGAATCTCAGCCCCTGCCCCAGGTGACTCCTGAGCTGTCAGGAAAGTGTGAGCACACTCTGGGGAGGAGCAAACAGCTCGTGGTGCATTGTGCCACGCTGGTTCTCAACACCAGTTCCAAACTGCTGCATCCTATCCTCTAATATCACCCCTCACCACAGTCTGTCACAGCAGCCACCAAATGCAATGAAACCCTCCCTTCCTTTTTAGATGCTGCTCACTGTTCTTATTAAGAGAGAGATCTGGCTTCAATTATTTACAGAAGAGATGTTGGGTAGAGTTACATACCAGACTAGCTATGCTGATTTGTTGCAATCTTTTAGGACTGCCTATTTTGTTGTTGTTGTTTTTGTTTTTGAGAAACCTGAATCTTTTTCCCCTTAGAAAAAATGTATTGTAATCATAAATGAGTATTTGGGAAATGTCACCTCCAGGTACTACAGATGAGGCCTTCCAGGCTTATGAAGTTACAGAGGGGTTAGCTAATATGACATTTATTAATCTGCTCATTTGTTTTCTCATCATGGAACAAGGGCTTCTGCTTCATCCAAAATGAGAGAAGAGCATTTCTAACCAGTTACGTGGAGAAAGTTCAGTTTTTTTCAGATAATCTGTTTCTGAGTTTTGTACATATTCAATGATAATCTAAAAATCAAAGCAAGATTGCCCTCTTTTTCTCTTATGTATTTGAGAGGGCTTTTTCCCACATCTGGCCTTTTCTTCAGCTGAATAAGGCTCCTGTTCAGATCATACAACTATTCAGATACAATAGATGCCTCTTCATAGATTAAGAACTTGCTTTAAAATTCTCCCTTTTCTGTAACACAATTCCAACTCCTTGGCTTGCTCTCCTTCATTGAAAACTCTTTATTTTGTATATTCTAGTGAAATATATTGAATTAAAAATAGAGTTTCCCCCCTCTTTTTTTAATGTATATGTGTTGACAGTAATTGTTTCTTGAGGGTTTGGTTCAAAGGCCATATAAATCAATTGGATTTGGACTACAAATCCTAGAAAAGAGAACTGGAAGGGATATCAGGAGATCAACTGATCCAAACAAGACCTGTTATATCTATTTAATTTCTAACAGATGGTTCTCTAATCAAGTCTTAAAAATCTCTAGTCACTATTTTTACTCTTAGAATAATGTCCTAGCACCCAGAATTTTCCCTTTCTGTCCATCACTTTTTGTCCTGCCCACTCTGAATGGGAACAGAGCAGTTCCCTTCCTCTCACATGGAGCCTTCTGTACACTTGGTTATTCTTTTCCTGCCTCACTCAGTTTCTCTTTTTGAGCACCAACACCCCTGTTTGTTCAGGAGGCCCANGGATTTGGACTACAAATCCTAGAAAAGAGAACTGGAAGGGATATCAGGAGATCAACTGATCCAAACAAGACCTGTTATATCTATTTAATTTCTAACAGATGGTTCTCTAATCAAGTCTTAAAAATCTCTAGTCACTATTTTTACTCTTAGAATAATGTCCTAGCACCCAGAATTTTCCCTTTCTGTCCATCACTTTTTGTCCTGCCCACTCTGAATGGGAACAGAGCAGTTCCCTTCCTCTCACATGGAGCCTTCTGTACACTTGGTTATTCTTTTCCTGCCTCACTCAGTTTCTCTTTTTGAGCACCAACACCCCTGTTTGTTCAGGAGGCCCACATGGGGAATCCCTGAGGTGAGTTTCAGCTGTGGGATGTCCTCTCTGACTGCTGGCCCTCAGAAGTGGGTGCAGAATTCCAGCTGACACCTCCTCTGCTGCTGATGGCAGGCAGAGGGAGAAGCCAGAGGTCTGCAAGTCTTGGGTGTGACCTGCCCAACCTGTGTGCAGCAGACATGGCTGGCTTGGGGCTTTCCTCCTCACTCTGCTCATGGCTGCTGCTTCAGATTAAGGCTCCTCTGAGTTCTGCCAGAAGCAATCAGTCACTTTAACGTATTCCAGAAGCCAGATCTGCCTGTGTGGGAAACTGAACCACGTGCTTTCTGGTGTTGGCCAAGCGAGATGGTGCAGGGCTTCTGACACCTGGGAATGAGTCTGCTGATTAGATCTTTCACTGGTGGAGCATAAAATACACTCCCCCCCATGTATTTTCTGTAACTTAGTTGTTGATAGCTTACAAATATCTCAGTGCTATCCCTTAAGCACTTCTGAGGGAACGTTCATCACCTGTTTTTCTTCAAATTACTTCAGAAAGACCAAAGGGGAGCTGACATGACAAATCATAGGGTAAAACAGATTACTAGAAGCAAGAAGGCATCCTTCAAAATGTTAAAGTTCCGTGTTCAAGAATGAAAAGGGAGGACAAAGCTCACAAATCTTCAGGAACCCTTTGAAGGAGTCCTCAGGCAAATGAACAAAGAGATCTGGATGATATGGTCCTCAGGGAATTCACAGAGGCACTTTTTCAAGTGCTTCACCCAAGGGTCTTACAGGAAATAACCTCCATAAGTTTCTTGCATGGATAAATAATTGTTGAAAAGATGGGAAACAACAGAGAGGAGCAGAGAGGTCATTTCCACATCCAAACCTTGCAGAGGTCTGTGCTAAAGCCCATATTTTCATAAATCTGCTATAAAACCGGGCTGATCAATAAGATGGCAAGTTTGGAGGTGAATGCCAACTTATTCAAGGTAATAAAGGCAAGGGCTGACTGCAAAGAACTGAGGAGGTGCCTTTTCATACCATGTCCCTGAGAGATAGAGTGGGAGAGGAAATTCAGCTTGGACATAAGAGAGGGGGGTGAAAGTTGCAGCATTGCATTGATGGTGATGAGCGTGGAACTGAATATTATCACTTGGGGAAAAAAGATGTGGTTATAACACTGGGCTTTGAAAGCATCACCTCAGTGTTTAGTACTTATTTTTTAAAAGGCTGACTTACTGTTAGGAGCTATTAGTAAAGTAATACAAAACAAAAAGAGGAGACACAAAAGAGGAGACACTCTTCAGCACTTTAGACATCCACGCTTTGCCCACATCTTGAATACTTGGTTCAGTTCCAACACTTCAGACACAGCAGGAGTGGAAAAGGCATGGAAAATGAGTGATTAGAGTCAGAGAATGGCTTTGTATGAAGAATTGTAAAATAGTCCAGGATTCTTTAGCTGGGAAAAGAGACGAGGGGGTATGACAGGGGGCTGTGAAATGATAACTACGGGCATCGAGATGAAGAGCAGGGAAAGATGGTTCATTGTTTCTTCTCACAAGAAGTAAAAGAACATCAAATAAAGCTTCTGAGTAAGGCTTCAGGGAAAACAAAGAGTTGCTGGTTCGTGGCACATGCAGCATACATAAGGAACTTCTTTCTGCAGGATGCTGTGGATGCTGCAAATTTTCAGGTGTTTAAAGGGTGGCTGCTCAGATTTATGTGACAAAAAATTTACCAAGGGCTGCTTTATGCAAAAACACTCTGGTTCAAGAAAATCTATGCACTGCAATTGTTACGAGGCCAGGAGGGTGTTCAGTGATGTTGGATTTTATGGGATGGTTCTGTTCTCCTCTTCCCTGAGTATCTGCTGTTGGTGACTGTTGGAGACAATCACTGGATTTGCCTTGGCCTGACACAACGCTGCTGCTCTTGTGTTCCCTCTGTCATTCTTAGGGATGCTCAGCCACTGCTAGTTCTAGTGAATTGTTTTCAGTGGTCAAAGCAAATTGCCCAGCTACTCTCAAAGAAATCCAGCCAGGATAATGAAATCTGGCAATTTCAGGAGTGCGGCAATATAACCTAGAAGTCAAAGAATTAAATAATTCTTTAAAAAATACTCATTCTCCTTTAAAGCAGTATTAGGAAGGGGAAAAAAAAAATGCACCTAAACAGTCATATATCAGAGAGGCACGTAAAATGTCCAGCTGAGGAGTGTTATTAATGAAGTGGTGAACTTTAAGTCCATGCATAACATGCCTCCAGTAGGAAGGCTCTTATTTCCAATGCCTGGGGTAATCTAGCAAAATCCAAGCCATGTCTTTAATGAACAAGGTGGGCTATCAATCAGCACGGAGATGACACAAGCATTTCATACAAAATCACACCCCAACCCCCTCCACCCCTAAAACCAAGGCCACTGCCATGCCTCCCAAGGCTGCCTGTCCTCGCCAGGCAGGCAAAGAGTCAGGAAATCTGCATGTGACTGTCAAAGGCAGAGCTGCTCCTAAGTAGGTGGTAGTTATTTTTAGCAACTAGTTTAAATTGTTCTGATATTGAATCTGCACCGTGCAGGGGTAACATCTTTAAAATGCAATTCTATGGTAGGTGGCAACAATCAAGCTGAATTACTGACATTGTAAGGAAATGAAAAGTCAAACTGCTGACCATGTGTATTTTATGGTATTTAATTAAAAGTAGATAACATAGTGTGAATGAACCACAAATCAGATAAAAATGGCAGTATATTCTCATATTTAACACATATTTGACTTGTGGTTGCTTGACAATTTACCAGAACAGGTCTATGACAGTCTCCAAATATAAAATCAGGAGTGTAATTAAAAATACTGCAGGGAAGAAGCAATATTCAGCTCAACCCTGAACTACGTTAATCACAGCCACAGCTGTATCGCTTCCATTCCCTCTAACAAGAACCTCATTTCTTCTTCTTCCTCTTCTTCTTTTTTTTAATTTTATTTTTAATAAAAGAGAGGGAAAAAGTGCCCAGGCTTTGCTAAATGAGAGTGTTGGGTTTAAAAAGTTTAAAATGTGGGGCTGGGAGGAAGAAGAGGGTAGCAGAGGCAGAGCATGGTTTATTAGGAGCTGTGGTGCAGCTGCCTCAGCCTGGGGCTCTGCTGGGGCTGTGCACCAGGACTGTGCCTTCTCTTCTGCTTTTGGCACAGGACTGTGCTGTGACCTTGAGAGGGACTTTTATTGCAGCCTGTGCCACAGCTCCTGTAAAGCAGAGCTCTCCTTGCTTTCTCTCCTTATTCCTCTAATTTGGCTAATAACCAGGGGGGCAAAGCTTGATCTCACTTGTGCACTAACCCCTGTGTCAGGGGTGTTTGGCTCAGCTCTCCTCCCAAATCACCCCACACACTTGTGTGGCTGCTGCAGGTCTGCCACAAGCAAGGAAACACAAGTTGCACCTGGGCTCCCACCGACTTTTCCTTTGTTAATTGTGCCACTGAAATTATCCAGCCCTAATCTGTGAGGTTTTGCCAGGCACACAGGGGTGTCCCCCCCGTTCCCCTGTCCCGTGGGAAGGGAGTTCTCACAGCCTGACAGAGTTGGTGCCACACATCTTTTCATTAGGATTCAGATAAAAAGTCCCAAATTCTTCTTGTAACTCCAGCTGAAGAGGCAGCTCTTAGAGAATGAGTGTTTAGTATTCCCTTGTTTGAGGTCTGTCAGCACAGCTTTCAGCCAAAACAAATAAAGGTGGGCTCTCCATTCCAAGGGAGGGAGGGAAAATGGGAGTTCAGGCTTCCCGTGCTCACCTTTAGGATCCTCACAGGTAGTGCCTTGCCAGCTTCTCAGATCCAGTCTCTGTTACCTCCCCCCCCAAGATAAAATGCTGTTTTCTGCCCTGAGAAGCCCCATTTGATTTCCCTCTCCCCATCTCTGTTGCCTTCTTGCTTTCACCAGCATGTGTAAATGAGTTGCAGTGTGACCAGCTGTGGGGAAGGAAAGCATCCCTCTGTGTGTTAGTGTGGGGAGTTTTTCCAGGTGACTACATCTCCTGGAAATCCTTGGGAAACAGAGAACAGAAACCAGGCAGAATGAATTCAAGCACATTCAATTTGAAAAATGCAATTTTTCTTTTACTATTTGCCACTGGACAGTTAAGTTTCACATTTTTTTCCCTGTGTATCACAGTACCACTGGGGCTTCCAGTGACATCCAGGGATTTGTGCACAAAGAAGGTGTTTTTGGGACAAGAATTAAATAACCTCCTCTCTTTGGTGAAAGAATTCAAGAAAGGATTTCCTTGTTGCAATTCTCATTTCCCCTTCTCTTCATTGGGTTACAGCTAATTAGGGAGAGGGTGGGATTTAGGTTCTGGTAGCAGAATCATACTGTCTAAATCTCCTTGCTATTATTTTAGTTGACATACAATTGCAGTAATACCCACTAGTCTCCACAGATATGGTTTATTCCTTTGGGAAGGGCTGGTGTCTCCCTCAGTTTTGTGTGGAGTTTCAGAATTCCAGAGATTCTTTTGGTGAGATTTTCTTGCACCTTGCAGAGCATAATTCAGTGTTTCTTGTCCCTCTATTGCAAAGCTAATTGTAACACCATTTGTTAACTTGAGAATGAGACTATTTCTTATCTATTTTTAAAATCAGACTTTTTAGCTTATTCTTGACTTTGCTGCCCTGTAGCCTGAGTGAGCGTAATGCAACACAATGGACTTGCAGCTAATCAATAAAAGCTTGGAGGTCACAGATGGCATTTGACAAACTTACACTCATGATTAAATATTCTGCTGAAGGAAATACTTAGAGGGTTTCTTTTTAAGAGGTAAATTCAGAGTTGCCCTGATGACCCTGAGGTTTGAATGTCGTGCTGCCACGTAGAGGAGCTGGCTCTGGAGTTCCTTTTTGGGACAACAGAGTCATTGGTTGTTCCTGCTGTGTTCTGTGAGGTTCCTATTGGCTTCAGTGGTGCCAAGATCCCACTGGATTTGAGAGGTGTAACCAAGCCAGCTGGGTTAGGAGCCTTGACACCCTGGTCTCCCTTGTCTACTCAGGGGAGAGAAATTGTTATAGAAAATCTGTAGGGATGATGCCTTTTAAAGAAATCCTGGGTGCAAATTGCATTGCAACAGGTGGCTCTGCTGCAGCTCTGCGTGTGTGATGCTCAGGATTCACTTTAGACTAAAGTTACCAAAATGTTCTCACCAAGCACTAGCAGTTAGGACAATTTGGTGTACCCCTGAGGCAGAACTTCTGGTTCTGTTTCTCTGTGAGGGAACAGAACACTTCTAGTTCTGTGTTTTCCTCCTGGTTAAGGTAACACACCCCAAAACTATCTTGTGCCACTGAGGAAAATCAGGGGATTTGCTTTCAAGTTTCGTGACTGCTCTGAAACAAGACACAGAGTGCCAGTGTCCTTGGTGCTGGCACTGCTGCTGGTCACATGCTGCCATTGGGTGGGAAGGTGGGAGTGACAAAGTGTGAATTCCCTGTGTCTGAGCCTTAATTCTGTGAACGAGTAGTGCTACACCGAGGTTCTGCTGGAAAGACAATAGGGAACTCATTCAGGAGGTACTAAAGCAGGATCCAAGTGTTTGACAAAGGTATCAGGCACCTCCAGTGCTCATCATCCCACTGTCACTGTTGTCTGGCTGTGGACATGATGGCTGGGATGATGATGGTCTGTCTGCAGAATTTATCTTTACATTGCCCAGACTCCCATAGCAAAAAATTCTTGCCAGCTGGACCTCTGTGAAATCCTTCCCCCCAAGGCTTTGAAGACATGGAGAGCTAGAAATAAGACAGTTGTCTCCAGACTACGTGGCAGTGAACGATTTGGGCAAGATGAAGTTGCTGAAGTGGGAGGCTAATCAGGACATGGAAGTTAATTAATAGTAGGTCATGGAAGCATTAATAGTAATGGGGAATCATGGCAGGAAAATGCAGCAGCAGGAGATGACGTTGGCAAAACTTTCCCACTCTAGAAGTTAACTCCATGAATTTTCAGCAGTCGGTTGTAGGCACTTTTGGGAAGTGATATTTGGGTGACAGCAGAAGGAGTATATTTGTGGCATGGCATCCCAGTATGCCACCGAGCAGCTTGTCTCAGTGGAAGTAAAATGTGAGAGAAGTACATCATTTAGCACTGAAAACATTTCAAAAGGACATGAGCCAACAGGCTCATAAAACTTGTCTCTCCAGATGTTCTCCCCAGAGCCATTAAAATAGGTGGTCTTAATATTTGCTTTTTGATCTCCAGCATGTTACCTTCCCAAAAGCCAGCAACAAAGCCTGTGATTAAATGTGTGCACAGATGAGTGTCCATGCTGGGGCAGCAGGGGTGGGAGGCACACACTGACACCTCGTTTTAGTTTGCCACTCCATTTCCCTCTGACTGAACTCACAGTCTACCTGCTTGCAATCTGCATGCAGAGTAGGAGGCTTCAAAGCTCTTAAGGAAATGCATTTCAAATGCTCTTCCCATTATAAAGCATGCAGCCAGAGCAGTCACCCAACCATGGCAGAGGAATCTGTAAAAATGAAGATGGGCTGGTGTAAATCAAAAAGTGAGGCTCGAATCCTGAGAGTTCTGCAACTGCGAGGAGTGTCACATCCAACAGGATGCAATATATAATGGGTATGTACCACACCAGTTACAAGAGCATGACAAATGGCCTTGCAGGCACCACGCTGGCTCCATTTATACTGTTTCCTTTCTGAGGCAGGATGGGAGCTCCGTAATGTCTACAATATTTTGTTGCTCTATTGAACCTCCTCTGCTGAGAGGAGAGACAGCCGAGTGTGTTCCACTCGCATTCTCTCAGGTATCATCCACAAGATCCATAAGAATTCAATAACGTGAGAGATCAGCTCTTGTGTTTGTTGGAAAGGATTTACTCTGCTTTCTTTGGGGTAATTATGACTGATTGTAATAAGCACAGATACAAACTGTTGATCTTTGCCTTCAGAACCACAGACTACAAGTT
>VWYE01005335.1:0-45791 GCA_013398995.1 Alaudala cheleensis
AGAGCCATCAGGGATTGGCTCTGGCAGAGGTGGTGGAAGCTTCCAGCAGCTTCTCACACAAACCACCTCTGTGACCCCCCTCACTACCAAAAACCAGGCCGTGCAAAAAAAGAAATCTTATTTTTATCTCATCTTTCTTTGAATAATGAGATATTTGCAAATTATGAGGGAAGAGAAGCTCTTGTTTGCTTATGCCATGCCCTTTTACATCTTCCACTTCAGTGTTTTATACCACGTTTCAAATTGACATTAAATGAAATTCAACGATAAGAACGCACAAAGCAAGAACAAATGTTTGAACAAAGTGATAAATGCTGGAGAAATAGAAATGTGGACATTTAAATGTATGTCAAGCTTTCCATCCCAGCCATCCAGCATAAATAACACGGGAGGATGTGGCTTCGCTACTTGAGGAGACATACATCAAAACATTTTGACACATTCAATAAGCTGCTGAACACGACTGAAATGCTAAAGAAATAGATGAGCTCTGTGGAGGAAATCTGCCAACATGTCAGGAGAGATGAACTGGATTGTGTAACAAAGGGACAACCCCTGGTTTCTCCTTTGTTTCTGTGAAGAAGCGGCAGACCCAGTATAAATGAGAAATACAAGTTTAATTTCACAAACCAAACTCCTTGTCCAAAGCAGGACAGAGACACCCCTTCCTGCTATCAGTAAACCATAACAATGCTGGAGAAAATGGACTTTTCTTCTAAAGGACACAGCAGTGCCTCTGTTGGGCCATCTGTAGGAATCTGCACAAACACTACATTGCATAACTCCAACTGTACACTTCTCCTCTAAACACTCATTCACACATTCATTGATGGTATCATCTTCCAGAAGGATAAATACTACCTTTTATCCCTTTTTGCTCTCAAAGCACTGGTTTATATATACATCTGTCTCTACAAAAAAGGAAACTTCAAGCAGAGCTACTTCACTAAAGTAGTGAGTGATTCACCTGTTCTGCTTCAAATGTCATTTCTGCTCTTATCAGCTATCAAAAAGCACATTTTACCTGTATTCATTTTTTATTTTTTAGCTAGGTTAATGCCTTTCAGATGCCTTTAAAGACACACATAACAATTTCTTTTAAAGACTGCCTCCTTTGATCTGAAGGAACTGCAGTTTGACTTGTCAAGAAACAATGCTGTTTCTTAACAATTTGCAGAAAAATGCTTATCCCAACACAAGAAGCTCCCATCTCTTCCAGGCCTCCTTTCCCAGCCAATTGTAAATCAATTAAATGCTCATTTCCCAATCAGGACCTCTGTTCCCAGCTTGCCTTCTGTGCCTGACCTTATTGGAACCTTGCACCACTGCTGCTCACCTGCCAAATTATTCCTAGATCCATGCTACTTCAATAATAGGAAACATTCCTAAGTCCCATTTGCATCAATGTAACTGCTTTTAAATTGCCTGGCTAAATCAGAGAGATTGGATAAATAGATAAATAGAGCTCTGAAGATGGGGTAGAAGTTGAAGGAGGAGGAAAAAACTCTCTTTGAGATAAGGCAAGACCCTGATGGTCATTTCAAATTAATCATCAGGAAATTGATTTGGGGGTAAATGTGTAAATATTGAAATGATCACTTCAGTGTAGAATAACAACAAAAAAAGGCAAACAAGGAACTAGTTCATGTCAGAAAAGGGAAAGAATGACAAATTTAATTTATCAATATAATGCAAGGCGCCCTTTATAAATCCAAAATATCCAGGAAAACATGAACTAATGTGTTGCAGGAAAACACTGACTTACAGGAGCATGTTTGAATTTTTGAAATTTTGAACAGTGAAGCATTCTGAACTGGAGAAGTACTGCACAGTGAAAAAATGCAGATGGTTTAAAGAAATGTACTGGATATGGAATGACAAAGACTGTCCTAGCTTGAGTACATTTTTAGTACATGAATAAACACATCAATTAAAGTCACATCATAAGAAATAATACTAAACAGAAAAATACATCGTATAAACCAAAAGAATTGATCACATATTTATAGAAGGAGTTGTTGCTGAATTTCTTTGCCCTCAATAGCTACACAGGCCATGTGCTGGCTGCTGCTGAGAACAGGCATGGCTTGTCATCTTCACTGATTAATGGAAATTACAGTGACAAATCCAGGATCCAAACCTTACCTAAAGGTGACATGTAATCAATGCATTTGCATTCCCTCACAAGCAAGGATAAGGAAGAATATGATACTCTGAACTTATACAAGAATAAATAATCTGGGCTATAAATAGAAGAGCTATCCATCACTCCCACTTATTTGCCCTGGCAGCTGCCTGGCAGCAATTTTTCAAGCTGGGACCAGGATCCTGGACATGGTGCACTGCTGGGATTGCAGGAGGAACGTGAAGGGGTGTCAGGTTATAAATTGCTGCTCTGGTCCTGTATGGCACATAATCCTCCTGCAAGGCCAAACAAGGAAAACCACTGGATTTCACATGCTGGTTTTATGAGGCAACAGAATCAGCAAGTTTGGAACAAGCAGCTCCTAGAGACGTGAAGCGGAGCAAACTCAGCAGAAGGGAGCTCTAATGTTACCCTCTGATTGCAGCCTGCTGCTCAATCCCGAGTTCATCTTTGCCTCAAAATTGCCACTAAAGCTGAAATAACCAACAACAAGGACCTTTTTAGTACTGCTGCAACTTGAACCATAAAACTCATCCAAAAAAAAAAAAATTCCCTACCCCACTCGGTATGACTAATGGAGCCACTGCAACTTCTGCTTGTAATAAGGGGCAAAAACAGACATGAGCCAGAATTTAAGATCAGGCCTCTGTGCTTGAAAAAACCTTGAGGCAAACATTCTTCCAAGCATCATCAGCAAGGCAGGGAGGATCTCTGATTTCAAAGTTGGGTGAGCATCCTCTGCAGCTCGTTGTGAGCAGCACCCTCCCTCAGCCCTGGCACATCCATCTCCCACTAAGCCATGTGGGAGAGACAATGGAGCATGAAGAGCTCCAGGCCTGAAAGGGATTATGAGACTTTCTGATTAGATGCACTGCACTTCCTAAAAAATGTGTATTCCCTCTTTTTTAAAAAGACTTTCCACCCAATAATCCCTGTCACTGAGACAGAACACAAAACTGTAGAAAATGTTACGTGCTTCTATCCCAATTTAATGCACAGAGTTGCATTAAAAGTACAGGATGCACATGAAAGGGAAATGGACACATCTGACTGCACCAGGAACTCCTTCCCTCACTCAATCCTGATCACAATAATTAAACACCCCTACAGTGATTCAGGATTCAAACCTGCACTTCTAAAGTCATTCTTCATCCTGAACTGACAACAAATTTTTTACCCCTTGAGAGTATCAGTAAGTGATACAAAAATTGAGCACTGAACATCTCAGAGATATTAACTGGATAGTAACAAGTGTCACCTCTCTGTGTGTCCCAGCAATTTCTGACACGAGTGCTGAGCCAGTTCCATTCCCACAGTCACAGGTGTGGGGGTCTCTGGGTTATCTTTGGCAAGATGGAAATCCTCAACCCCCCTCTCAACTGTCCACTAAAAGACCAGGCTGTCTGTGCATTGAATTACTTCCATTTCACAGGGAAATATTAAAAATGCTTGACTAAAAAAACCCCATCCAAACACATGCATCCCATTACAGTGGCGAGGAAGAACATCTCATTCCTTGTTTCTTGTCACTTTAACTTCACTGAAGGTTGCTAGGCAAAACCAAATATTTGGATAAAACTTGCAAATATGAAGTGCAAACAGAAGCAACAACAAACCCGAATTTGCTTTTCCACTGTATGAATTTTATGGCTACCACAGGACTGGAACAAAACACAAGGTGCAGGTCTAATTGATTTCTAAAAACGCATTTCACTGCTTTCTAGCAGTTTTAGTTGGTCATCATAAGAAGGGCATTGTCAACTCAGCTGTCCCCAGCATGGTGTCAAGGGTCTGCAATTTTTATTTTTTTTTCAATTGGAAATATTCTTAAAGCATCAAAGTGAACCAGCATCCTGCAAGTGCTGCTGGCACAGCTGTTCAGTGGGAATCTGAATAATAAATGTGAGTAGGAGCTCATGTGGGTGACTCCAAATGTAAAATCAAGTGTTGCCCAAAAGCTCTGGTGGCTCTCAGTGTTCCCCTGGGACTGAGGTGGTTGGAAGTAATAAATGTCTTTTCTTCCCACTGCTGGTTAATCTTCAGCTTCCCTTGGGAAGGACAATGTCTGGAAGTGCCTCTGCTAGAGCAGGTGACAGCAGGCAGCTGGAGTGTCTGAGGGATTACTGAACATGCACAGAGCTCCTCCCAACCTGAGGCATATGGTGCATTATCCATTTGGCAATCCCAGGCAGTTCTACTGGCTCCCTCTAGCATTTAAAATGTTCACAAGCTTGAATAAATAATCTGCCATCAAAAACAGAAATAAAAGCAAATTTATAGCTTAGCAGGACTGGGGGCCATTGCTAGAACTGAAGAAACCTTTTTTTTTTTTGATTTCTGAAGTATTTTTTGAGACCTGAATGATCTTGACAAATAGTGAAAAAATTCACTACATTTTCTTTATGCAGTATGTATATTTATTGGCTCTTACTTCTGAAGAGTGCATTAGGTATAGCTACCTTTCTCAAATAATTAATCACCATTTTGATCAGTCAGAGGTAGCTCAGTTCAGGTTTAAATGGTGATTACTTCCCCTAGACTGCCACTCTTTTTAAATTATTTATGAGATTGAGGACATTTCTATTAAAAGATTTGATGTTTCCATGTAAATTTTCTAAACATGAAATAGGTTATTGATCACTGCTCAACACTTTTCAGTGACCAAATATAGCAGAGAAAAGCTATTACAAAAAGCAGTGCTGTACTTGTCCTCTAATTCCAGGTAATAGACAGGTGGCATGATGGGAAACTGCTGACAGCACTGAGGGATTTAAATACAAGAAAGCTGCTTTTACTGCATAGAAAGCTGCAGTCCAAAACTACATTTTGCAAAAGGGGAAAGACAGGGGAAACTGGAGACCTGGCATTACCTGGGATATTACAGCAGAAAAAAACCCCTCAAACAAAGAGAGGGGTTTGTTTATTTTTTTTCATTTTTCTTGAGTCCTTTTATATGTTCTCAAATTCAGCATGCAATTTGCTTTAGCAGTGATGCAGAGTAATATTTTTTAGCACAAGTGGAAGGGTCCCATGTGCTTCTTTGCTGGATATGTCCAGAAAAGGCAACTCAGAGTTCCAGCTTTCTCTTGAGCTGGCAGTTTCCACACATGCAGTGGTTCTGCTTTAGGTGGGAAAAGAAACTATTTTTTTTTCCACTCTTTTTGACCAGTACTTAATCATCTGTTTTTTCTTCAAGTCACTGGAATGTCTCTGAATTAAGTTAAAACACTGAATTAAGTTAATTTAAAACCTGCCTAGCTGACACAAGGTATTAACACCAGTACACCTGTAGAAACTGCACATGCTAAATGAGGTATTAGACACTTGAAGCTGTGATGGACTGTCCCCTCAGCCTAAATGAAGTCACAAATTGTCCCAGAGCTTGTTCATGAGCCTTTTGGGAGGTGTGCACAAACACAGGGCTTTGGACAAATGTATGTGATGCAGTCTGGTGTTCACATAGCAGGATTTAAATAAAGATTGCAGGATCACTTCCAAAATAAACTTGCAGCTTATTACCTGATTTCTTTAGAGCCATTCAGATTTATTTGCCTGTTGATCTCAGTAGCTGGGTCCAGGATCTTCCCCCAGGCAGAAGGCAAAGGGAAAACCATTTTCAGAAGAAATAACACTGAATATCAAAGCCAATGAGGATTTCTAAAAACAAAACCCATCTTAAAAAGTCACTTTTCACCAAGAACCATTCTTTGTCTTAGCCATATTCCTATTTAAGTAGGGGCTTAATAAATGTCTTCCTCCTGGCTGCAAAAAAAGGGCTGAGAATTTCATTTAAACACCTTTACCAGAACCCTTTATTGTTAATTACAATTTTACTTTAATACCCCTTCAGATGAAAAGCCCCTTCTTTTTCCACCAGACACTGGCCTGGCTTCTCTTTAGTCTATCCCCAAGTCCCCCACCTATCCCAAGGATGGTTTACAAGCAGATGAGTCCAACCAAGGTGATTCTCCTAATGAGACAAGCAGTTCTCTTTGTGCTCTAAAGCTCTGTTCTCCCAAACAGAATGATTATTGTTCAGTCTGAGCACAGAAATCAGGAAAATGTGCACCTTTAACAGGGAGGAAACACATACACATTTCTAACTGAAGAGTCCTGTGTTCATCCTGTGTTCAGACTGACAGCTCCTTATCAGAGTGCAATTATTGGGAGAATGTAAAAATCCATCTGAACTAATGCAAGTCCTTCCACCACTTCTCCCTTTCACTTATTTGCTCATGTTTTGGGGTTTTTGGGGTAACTGCCTTTAAATAAAATTAGTCACAACATAAATATTTCCTTAATAATAACTAAAATAGCTTGACTTAAATACACAGTGCAGAACATAGTCCCAAGCTGTTTCCTACTAGAAAATATTCTTCAATGACCTATGTATTCATTTTTTTAATATGAAAGACGGTGTCATTTAATGCAGAACACTCAGAAGATTAAAATACCTTTCTTGCCATTTGGCCTAAAGAGAAGCACACCAAGATTCCTCTGCACTGAGAAGTGCAAGTTTAATATCAAGACACCTCCTATAGAAAATAAATCACAGTTGTTTTCTTAAACCTCCCATCACTTGAAAACCTAAATCACCTCCACATTGTCTACAGAGCTCCAACACTGTGTTTCCCTGAAAGCAACGTGTACTCTCGTGCCTTTTTCATCTACAGTAATTTTATTATGGGGATGTATTTTCAAAGGAAATTGAACAAGGCAATTTAAAGGCTCTCAAAGGAATAATAAGCAGTAGTCAACCCTGGTGGATGGAGCAGTTATTTCCTATTTATTTTTCTATTACATGTTCGTATCAGAAATGTGCCTATAAATGATCAAGTGGGAAACAACCTCAATCTCCAGGAGAGAATGACAGAAATCATTTGCACAGAGAACCACAGACCTACTAATAGGTTTTTTGGCAAGGCAATCAAAGCAGAGTTGGAGCTGTACAATTTAAGGAATGTGCTGTGTCTGTTTAAGAAATGAAAGAAAAGAGCAGCACATCTGAAAAAAAATAATGACTGTGTAGATGATATTCAAAGGTGGGGTACCTTAAATAATTTGGGGGGGGGGGAAACAAGTGAGAAAAAAATTACACCAAAAGAAGATCACATTTGAGGTGAAAAGCAAAAACTCAAAAAACTCATTAGAAGTGTGTCTGAAACTATAAATTTAGGAGAAACTATTAACAACTGGAATTATATCCATGCTCCCCCTTCAGAACTGGAGAAATGCAAGGACCAGAGTGCAAAAAAGCCAAGTTACTGAAACAAAGGACTGGTTTGTGAATATAATGAAGTAAAACAATAAAGCAAAACGGTGGAAACAATGAAAAACATCACAAATATTATTCAAAAACAAGTTGTGCATTCCTTTAGTGTTAAAGATGGGGATAACAAAACTAAAAGATGCCATATGAGAAGATACAAACCTAAAACAAAGGTCTGCATTTGGCACACAAGAGCTAATGAGACAATATATTGTAGATTTCCTAGGGAAAAAAGGGATTGGAAAAGAAATGTTATTGATGGCACTAAAAGTAACTAAAGAAAAAAAAAGGATTTTTTTTTTTGGTTAGGTGTCAAGACAAAGGCAGAATTTTAAAATTAAACACCCATTGCTAAGGGCTAAACCTCAGAGGTATTGCACATGGATCAGGAAAGACAGAACTGAAGGATTGACACCCTCAGAAAAATAAATACAAATGTGCAAATGAGGAGGTCAGAGCAGTAAAACTGATGTGTTTTATTAAATTTGTTTTTAGATATAAGTGGGCAGAAATATGACTTCATTAGGCATTAGGCAGTGGAGAAGTCATCTAAACCACCAAGGATGGCAGCAAACCCTCCAATATTGCATGGATTTGTTACAGCAGTTGCTAAGGAAATACACAGAAATGTTGAACTGGACTTTACACCACTAAAAAAAAAAATCTGAACACCAAATTATTTATTCCACCATCTGTTCTACACAAAGCAAAAGTTATGAAAATCTCAAGAGGCTTTCAAGAATAAAGAAGAGCAAAAGGATTGTTAATTAAAATCAGCAGGGGATGATCTCCTCATTCTCTGCATCTCCTTTGATCTTCCTTAAAAAGTGGCAAAATATCCAGAGACCCAAACATCTGGGGGAAGTCAAAGAGGCCACAGCATTTTATTCATGTTTCTGCTACAAGCCCCTTCAGGTATATTCCACTTGTCTTTTTTGATAGATTTTTTAAAAACCCCAAAAACAACAAAACAAACAAACAAACAAACAAACCCAGAATGGCAATATTATTCTTAGTGACACATGCAGTTAACTTTCCAAGATTTCAAAAAGGGTCTCAGGATCATTTTAATTCTGAAGCAAACAAATAGGTGGTTCCACAAAAATCCACTGTTTAGTGCTCCTTCAATCTTGTGATTTCAGAGGATAGTGCAGAGAAGAAGTCAGTGACAATGATCTGAAGAGGTTTATCCTGTTGGAAGGAACTGTGAAGGCTCTGGGAGATTTCAGGTTCTGCTCAAGGAAAGGGAAAGCAACACCTAGAGTGCATTTCTGAATTTTTGTTTTCCAGTAAACCAGCCTGTTTTGTCTTTATTTCTATTTTCAATCACTCCAGAAAGCTTTGCTCAGCTGCTGTAAACACTGCAACTTTAAGTGTTTAATTGTTTGCCATAGAGAGCCAGTGGAAAAGCAAGTGAAGCACTGCTGAAATAAAGCACAGCTCTGAGAAACCCCACTGGTATGGCCACATAACTCATGCCACATCTCTGTGCCTACCATGGCAATGATCTTGCAAATGGCCAGGGCAAAGGACATCAAAAACTTTTTTGGGGGGTTTCTGGGTCTCCATGTTTTACATTTTACAGCTTGAGCCTGTGTAGAGCTGCATCACATGTGTTTATTTGTAGGAAGTAAGTGGAGCTCCCAATAACCACTTGTTTAATTCTAAAATTATTTCTGCAGAAGTATAGACTTCATCAGGAAAAAAAGGTACATGAAGAAAGCTTAGTATTTCCTTCTGTTTTTTCTGTTTTCATCACTTTCTGTGCTACAGTGACCTGAGAATGTAATAAATGGCAGAATATGGTCAGGTAATTGCAAGCAGTTCAGAGCACTTTATGAAGTTACTGCCCTTGACAGCTCATTCTGTGCAGACCTGTCACCCACTACAAGGCAAAATGAAATTATTTTGCATATGTTTCTCTCAAGGAGGGACTGCTGGAGTCATCCTCTGTGCCCACAAGCTGAATATACTGAAATATTTCCTCAGTTTTCCAGTCTTTAAGCACAAAGCATCCCATATGGAGACACAAGCACATCATTGCAATATCATTAATGCTAAGCCCAGTCCTGTAACAACTCCTTGTTCCCACAGAAGTTGTGGCAGGCACAAAGACCAAACCACTTAACTCAGTGAGGTAGAACAAGTGCTGCATTTCTGCCAGGAACATCGTCCCCTCTGCCCTCTCTGCTGGTAAAAGTGGCAGCTGTAGAACAATCAGAGACTTGCCTGCCACGCAGTGATTTCCCATTAGTGTGGCTGGAAGGTTTGCTCAGCTTTTTCTCTTCCACAGAAGCATTCTACTTCAGCTCCACACAGCAGGACTGCTACAGAAAGCATGTCCAGAACGCCATGGTTATCCAGAATTTGTGAGCCCCCCTTCTCTGAGCATGCAGTGTTACTGTTCCAGAACTCCTGCTTGATTACAGACTGCATTTGATCTGAGAAACTCAACACTGATTGCAAATTAAACATTTGATCTGGGAAATGAAAGAGTCACTCAGCTCTGGCTCTTTTGGAAATGCTTTAGGAGGGTGGCCCAGTGGAGACAGGAGGAGTAAGGCATTAAAAGACACAACATTGAGAGCAGAAAGAAAAACTACTTGAATGGAAGAACATTTTTTCAATATAATGGTCTTTTTGCCCCCTCTCATGTTGCTAGAGAAAAATCTCCCTGAAAAGACACAGGCTGACATGCCTCTGGAATTGGTAATGCCCAGCAGGGTCTGTGCAGGAACTCCTGACTTCCAGGAACTCCTGACTTCCATCCAAACCTGGCACAGAACTTTTCCTGGACAAATAGCAAATATCTGCTTCTCTCCCATACATTCATTTCCTTACAGTTACCACCTTATTCAAGGACTCAGTGTTATTTTTGCCAACTGGGTTTTCCATTGTTAATGGGTTTGTATCAGAAATTAAAGGTCATTGGTGGTTGTGTCTCACTGATTGCCCCAGTGAGAAAAGGCAGGTGTCTCCAAGTGCCAGAGCCCTGGAACTGAACCTGCCTCTGCATCTCATGGAGTTGATCCAGCCCTTTGCACCAGCTGCCTCCCAGCCCTTTTGAGGAAGTCCAAAAAAAAAAAACCGAAAAAAAATAAAGGAGACTTAAGAAATCGCTCTCCTTCCCCTAATCCTCAAAAATTGAATGTCCCAAAGTGGGCCTGGAGCCCAAAGTTCACACTGTGCTCACTGTTCACAACTGCTCCAACAGCCAATGTAGGGGAGAAGTTCTTTAATAAAGAACATCAGAGCTTGGCAAACTCTGGCTCTAAAAGCTTGTGTCCCACTAATGTGAAAACTTCTGGCTTCTGTCACACTAAACCAACCACTCCCTTGCACCAACCCAGCTGCACACAAAGCAATGAAACTGAAGTTTTAAGAGCTCAAGACAAAATTCTGAAGTCTCCTCTCAGTGAGGCACAAGAAATTTTTCTCCTTTTGTTTAAATCCTCCAGTACTTTCTCATAAAGGTTTCATAAGAAGTGATTATTTGCTCACATAGAGGAAATGGTAAATTAGCATTCCAGTAATACTTTGAAATTTAAATGGATTATCTTTGATTTTCTGTAGTTAAAGTATTCATTAAATGCCATTTTACCAACTAGAAATTAGAAGCAATTATGCATATGCAAGTAGTCACAGAGTAGGGACATGTCTCAGTTTAAAACAGAGTTATTTACTGTTGGCATGGAATAATGCAACCTCTTCCTGTGCTCTAGGAATGTCCCTGGCACCACTGGCAAACACAACAGCTATTGTAATTCTTTCAGCACATTATCTCCTGTGAAAGGAGTTCCAGCACACTGCAGGACTTACACTAGGCAACACTACAGAAAAGCTAGGACTCAGCCTTGAGAAGTGCATAACCCCTTGTCTAACTTCATGTTTAATAGCAGAGCCACTGATGTTAATGTGGATAACTCCTGGGGTTAGCTGGGCATGTGCTGAAGTGCTTTGTCCAAAGGTCACACTGTGGCACATCTGAAACACCATGTACATCTGACAAAGGTTATAAAGTGTGTGTGTGTCTGTGTGTGCATCTCTGCAGTCATGAAGAAGGGAAATAATTTGCAGTCAATAAATGCAGGGAGTTAATAAAACCCTTTCTGCACACAAGATCTGGATCAGTTACTGGAATCCCCAGACTGCAGAGTCTCCCACATTCCCAGGGACTGGTGGCCACAGTTACCAGCCACAGAACCAAAACCTGAGCCAGGATTGCTTCACACAGAGCAGGCTCATTACACATTTCTTGGATCCCATTTAGAACTGGTTTTAACAACAACTGCAATTATTTTAATGTCTCGTACTCCACAATCTACAGATGTACCACACAGAACCCCAGGGTCCAAGGCTCTGAAGCCAAGGGAATTGCAATGGCTAAATTGCCTCAGATTTCTCCTGGAACTGTCAGGGAGCAGCAGTGTTACTGTCACTTTGCTGCTCACTTTAGCTGCTTTGCACTGTCACTTAAACAAGCCTCACATCTGCAATTTAATAAATAACAAAATACATACAATACTAAGTGGATTTCTGTACAGATACTGATTTTATTACAGTGAAATGCTAAGATGCCAGCCTGCTATGTTAATCAATATGGTTGCCTTGGTTGCACAAAGATAATTAAATTTTAATTGAAATTCACTAAGGGTAAGATTACCTATAAATATTTCAACAAAGAGGATAAAAAGAGAATGCTAATATTTTATTTATCATGGATAATGCTTTTAAAACACCTGACAGAAAACAAAACAAAGAGAATAAAATGAAAACTAAATACAACTTTTTATGGAGTAATAACAAATGTATTCATCTAAAATTCTTTCCCTGCATACTCAGTTTTTGCTTCACGCTCAGCAAGGCTTTTTTGTTTATCATTATAGATGACCTTTGCCACTCCAAACTGAGAACAGGAGAAGATGATCTCTCATTTTTAAGGTTTGTTTCAGGCAGACATGTGGATCTCATAAGAAGGAGATGGAAACAGAACTTAGAATAATAAAATTGGTTCTTTTCCCATTCACTTAAAGAAGAATGGATTTATTCCACCTAGATTAACATAAAACACTGGATTTGGTCTACACTGCTTGCCCTGGAATATCACCTTAGTAGATCACCCTGGAGGTGGGTGAAGAGCACCCAATTTCCCTGACAATTCCAGTGGCACTATCAGAGATACACAGGGTCTCTGAAAGAAATCACCAAGAGACACCAAAATTCAGGCTGGACACTGCCTGCACTGGGTTCTCCATCTACCCAGGCCAAATTCCCCCTTGAACTGCCCTGAAACATTGGTTCACAGCCACAAGAGTCATTGCTAAAACCTGCTTTTCCACATTCAGGGTGGTTGTTGCTGCCTGGTGCTGTTACTGTCACTGTGAGTACCTGACAGCAACGTCCTGGGGAGGAAGAAGATGGAAAACACAAGGGGGAAGGCACTTCCACTGTCATGTTTAGGATCAAATTCCACACTTGGGTAGCCTGGCTGACTGCAGTGTGTGTGCATAGCACCTAAAGGCTCCATTCAGTAATTTTTTGTGGTAATGACCTTGAGTGTGAGAGCGTAGCTGGAGTAAAGAGTGTATTTCTGAAGAGATGTTCCCAAATTAACACAATTTTGACAATTTCTGCCACAGCACCACCTGTACCTGGAATTACACACATGCACCCAAATCTCACACTTAGCTTGGAAAATTTACCCTCAATGGTTCTTAGTGAGAAGAAAATATTGACTGCACTGCTTCAGTTCATCCAAAAGTCACCAGTGGAAGGTGGATTTTAAATCACTTGGCCTGAGGCAGAAGTGCTGGATTCTGTTACAACTGATTCTCAGAAACACTAATGGAAAAAATACTGCCACTTGCAAAAAAAGATCAAAATAGTTCTCAATGATGTTTTAAAATATTGACTGGCTTTGCAACTGCAAAATAGAAGCCTACCCCAGTGTTCAGATGGTAGGAGACAGCACAGCAGAGCAAATTATCGTGGTACACATCTGGGATCCTCCATCCCCGGAAGGGCCAGGAGCAGATGTTTGATGTTTGCAGCAGCATCTGCAATTCCCACCCCAGTACCTGGTGCAGTCATGCCTGGCCTGATAATGTACTCCATGTGCTTCATGTGCCAAATAAAGCAGCAGAGAATGAGAGAAACAAGAGACAGAAGGGAGAAATGCTCAACAGCAGCTCTGCTGCCTCTGTTCCTACAGGGCTTTGCCTCCACAACCCTTTTGCCTCAAAGCTGCAGCAGAGCAGGGGGAGCACAGCCCCTGAAGAGGGTTCCAGCCCTGTCCTTGGCACCAGGCACTGCCACAGTGGGGACATGAGGCACACTCAGGTGAACACACTCGCTCCCACACCCTGGGTATCCCCATGGAAAGGTCTCCCTTTGCAGTCACTGAGCCATGGCACTCGAGTGCCCTGCATCTTAAGGCACAAATTTCTTGCATGAAACTCCAAATGAAGCACTTGGAGTACTTGGAGTACTCATTAAGTGCATCCCAACTGCTGCAGGACATGGGCAGGAGCAGCTGTCATTTCTTTTACAGCGGCAAAGGTTTCTTAAAAATAAAAATTAAAAAAAATTAATAAAAATCAGAGCTACATAACACCGTTTAAAAGACTAAAAAAATGGCTGCAAAAAAGACCTAACAGGTTGTATCACACTTCAGGAATCTTTGCTAAGGTCCTTTTAAATCCTTCATACTGAAGTACTGAGGTATTACATCAAATGTCTTATTTTGATGTCTGCTCAGTGTCTGTTTTAAATTAAAGAAATAAAAGGTGTGTTTGTGTGTGTGTGAATAACAATCATCAGCTGGGAAACCCTGAAAAGCAGATTTCAGCACACTATATATAAGTAAAGCAAAATTGCAATGCATGGATTGAAAAGTTTATGGTTGGCTTTCCAGAATTCAGATTATAAACATTGCTCTGGGTTTTATTTTCCTTGTTGATTCTGTGCTGGTGCAGAATTTATTGCATGGGATTTCTGGAGATGCTAATGGACACCAGCAACAAAAAATCAGTCCTACCTATAGCAATTTCATCTTCTCCACATGGAAGTTAGCCAAGATAATTTTCAAGATATTTCAAGATAATTTTCACAAATTGTGTCAAATGAAAGCCAGGGAAAACACAAAGAAAACATACACTTCAGTGAGCAGAAAATCCAGCTAAAATAAGAAGCTCAATATTGATAAAGAATTCAAAGCCATTTGGTCAGTTATCAGCAATTTTAGACTCAAATCCATGGATGGAGTCAAGCACCCCTTCCAACCCAACAATGCTTTTTTTTTTTAACCAAGACCACAGAAAACTCTATTTCCTTCACATTTTTACACATTTGCATTTCAATTTAGAATGCTTTATTAATTTCATCATTAAATTGATACTGTTCATGTATTTCAGATTTATGGAATTGATTTTGCAGCCAGAAGAAAGACAATCAGTACTATTTAAAAAGAAAAAAGTCATATTTAAAAGCTGTCAAGGGTACTGAAATTACCAAAACACCTGAGCCCCTTTTAACCAGCTCAGTTTCCAAGAACTGAAGATTCTCTGCAAGAAAACCACAACCACATTCTGCAAGAACACTTGAAAAAGTTTCTTCTGAGTTGCTGATCAGTTAGATTTACTTGTTTCAAGTATTTAATAGAGTTTTTGACAACATCTTTGCCAAAAGAAACTTGAAAAAGCAAAACATAACTGAAAAATTTCCCTAATAGTCCACTAAAAATCTTTTTCCATTTCTTCCCCCAAGTCCCTGGACCATAAAATTTCAAATCACAAAGAAACCTGAAGGAATGAAGTCCATTCATTTCTTTTGGTGTTTTTATATCCAAGCTGTACACAAGGATGAGGATTACTGCATCCCTTGAATATGCATTTCCACTAATACTTTTGCCTTTTTACGTCTGAAGAGCTGCAATATTTTAATTGATGATCATACTAATTACATCTAGGGTATTAGTCCCTAAGTTCTTCAGTTCTAGGATAATTGGAAATTGTGCTAAGTCTCCCAATTTGAGTAATTCCTGTGGGGAGCATTATCTCTTAAATTCTAGCCCATGCAGAAGAGATGGGCACTTGTTTCATGAAGTAAAGTTACAAACTCTTCCAGTATATAACATTCACATCTCTAGCAGCTTAGTAGGTAGCTTTATCCCAGCTGCAGTCTGTTCCTTGATTATAAAGTCATATTTGGAAGTGTCCCTAATATACAGAACATGATAATTAAAAAAAAAAAAATCAAATTATACAGCAGCATTATAGTAAAAAAGAAAGCATGGGATTTAACCTAACTGTTTTCCATATTTATGCAGGAAATGCCAAATTACATAAAAAACCCCTCAGAATAAACAGATTCTCAGGTGAAGCTCCTGGCCAAACTGTGAGATACCAGAAGCAAAGAATTACTTGCCCATGCAGTTTATCAATAGTATCAGATTTAAAGGAATTGAGAACTTCCTATCTGACAGTACAGAAGTCTGTCTGAAATTAAGGGGTTTTTTGAAAAGAGGCAGACCTTTTTATGCCTAGTAAGTGAAGAAATACTGAGAAATCTTTATGTTAAATGCATGACTGAAAGGAGTCAAAGGAATCTTGACAAACAGATACGAACCAGGTGCCTGTGGATTTGTTAGATTTCTTTTGCTGTTTTGTGTGGGGTTTAAGGAATTTAAAGCAAATTACTCAGCTTGATCCCTTATCTCTTGCTCCAAAGATTTCAGGGAAACCTAAACAAGAGTTTTTCCTGTGTGATTTCCAAATAATTGGACTGTTGTTCCAGCAAACAGAAAAAATGTCTGTCTCTATTCTCTCTGACACTTCCTGTTGCTCTGTGTCAAATTCCCAGTGACACCTAGTGATGACTCCACTCACAGGGAACATTTGGCTTTTCCAGTTCATCAGTCTTTTGAGTAATTATTACCATCTCCAAGCCAGGCTGCCTCAATACAATTGCTTCATGCTTCTATTTCACATATTTAGAAAAACCAGAAAATTTGAACCTTTTCTAAAAATAGGACCTAAGAAAAACATTCAGAGCTTTAGCATAACTTGGGTAAAACTGATCGGAATAAAATTTAGATTTAATCTCGAATAACTAGCCAGCTAGGATTGTCAACAAAAAATTACTGTGCTAATCAGATGGAAATATAAATAATAAGATTTTCATTAGCAGAAATGTAAACAAAAGTGCCCCCAGATTGCCTCAAATACAAGGACAGTGTCCCTAACACACATCATGTATTTCATATACTGTGCTAGCACTACTTAATGTGCCACTGAAATGGTGAACTTCCTGAATTTCAGAGTATTACTCAAGCTTTCTGTTACAATCTTATTGCTCACTAAAGCCTTAAAGCCCTCTAAAGCCCTTGATCATTGTAATTCACCTGAAGCTCAGCCTTTATTTGAGAATTAGATGACTTATTAGACAGCGAGGCAACCTTTGATAAGAAAACGTATGAAGTTCAGGACAGAAATGCAAAACAGATTTCAAATGAATTATTTCTGTCTCTTGTGAGTTAATATTGTATTTGATTTATTTTAAAGCTGGCAAAGGCAGAATTTCATCTGCATTTTTAACCTAATTTCCTGCTGAATAACAATATCTGGTGCTGGCAGCTGAGGGAGCTGTCATTTTTAGCTCACCCCACCTGGCAAAGCCGATGACAATCTCTCTTTTCGCAGGTAAGCTGCTTGTCAGTTCTACTGTCAAGGCACTCTGAGGTGCTTACACGGGGACACAATTGCTAATGAATCATTTAGAAAGAAAATTGGTTTTTGTTTCTCCTTCTCTGTTGAGCTCAGCCTGTTCTGTTCCTTTTACAGAGCACAGAACACGGAGCCAAGGAGTGCAACGAGCCCTGAGGAGAACCAGGAGCACCTCCAGCAGCTGGGGATGCATTTTGGAGGGACATGGCACATGGCTTTGAACCAACACATCCCCTAAATCAGGTGCAAGTTACCTGAAATCAGCCCTGAGGACACACAGACAGCTGAAACACGGGAGGGAGGACAGCACAGGCAAATTTTGGTGAGCAAGGATTCACTGCTAAGCACTGCACAATAGCTACCAACAAGGGAGATTGGGAGCCATTCATGGTCCTCTGTTTGCAAGCTACACCCAACCTCAGCACAAGATTAATCAAAGTTATTCTTCCCTTACTGGAAGCACACTGTGTTTAGATTCTAATTGCTGTGCACCAAAGTAACATGAACCCAGTCGTTCCACATGTGTCACATGCCAAGAGAATGACTCTGCAGAAGAAAGGCAAAAGCAGTCTGGCATGTTCTCTGCATCCCACTGAAGTACCACTTTCCCAGGCACTGCCTGAGGCAGCAATCTCCAACAAAGCTCTGCGTGAACACTGAAAATGAGAAAATCACAAATGAAAAATTAACAGTCACATCCCCTTCATCAACATCACACAGACTGACTGAGCAAGTTGACTTAGCAAACCTGACTTACATCACTTCCTCATTTTGCTCTGACCCAGTGATTCAGGATTCACATCAAGAAACATTGATCAAAATAAAGAACTTGTTATTTTTCCAATAATATTTATTTCACTCGTAAAGTAATTTAATTTTTATTTTTTAGAAGACAGGCATGGGAATTTTAACTGTTCCATAGGAAAAAGCTTTTTCACACCCTCAAGTTTTTAAGACACTGTAGCTGTAATGAATTTTGGTACACAAACCCTGGTTCCATCACCAAGAAAATCACACAGCTATTACTTGCTGTCAAGTCCTAACCACCTGCACATGTGGAAGCCATTACAAAGTCAGTTAAGTGGCTGACTACGGATACATGATTTTATTTCAGGTTTACAAGTAATTCTTGACTCAAGGTTTCCATCTTACATTGATTTGTAGAGGCAGCTGCAGGTGCATTTTGTGCTAAGCTGTGTAAGCTATTATTACCACCTTTTCACCAGTCCAGCTCATAGATGGGTAGCACAAATTGCACTGCTTTTGTGCACAGACATCTGGTCACTATTTCAGAAATATCTGGGGGACTTGGTTATTTGGTGCAGTGTTTGGAGCTTTTTTTTTTTGGACTAATCTACATATATTAAAAGAGGTAAAAAATTTAACTGGAAGTAATAAAAACATTGAGAAGCACAAAGCCACATGGCATTGAGAATATTTTATACAGATTGAAAGGATTAGATTAGATTAGGGAAACCTCACACAACTTTTAATCAACCCAATAATATTTCCAATTTTAAAATGCACATGCTACTGAAATGTCATTCCATTTTCTTCTATTCAACAATTACTTCCTTGTAAATCCACTTCATTAATATGAGAGAATCAGAGTTAATGGGGTTTCTACAGATGTTTTCTGTCTTAATATTCCTTAACTCCAACTCCCTGCCACGCTCCCAGTGACATTCCTACCCACTCAAGAGATGCCAAAATGATGACCCATCTGCACATGCATATTGATTATCTAAGTGGTTGCTGCTTAACAGAATTTATAATGGCTGAGCCTTGCTTGTTTGGTCAGCAGTGGGAATGCTCATTTCCTCTGCACAGCTGCTGAAGGTCACAAAACTCTTGGGAACCAACACCACAGATTTTTTCTCCTCCCCTAGTTAGAGTTCTTGACAGTTTGTTCTAAAGGCATAATTAGCACAGGTGGATTTCATTATTTATTCTTCACTTCTTTAAAAAGAAATCAAATAAGAAATGCATTTCCTTTTCCTAGACTTGCAAAGACCAAACCCTGCCACACACCTGTAAGCTGCAGGAATTGGTACTTGGAGTATTAAAATTACAATCACTCATTTCACTATCAGACAGAACTTTGTGATAAGGAAATTAAAGTTTCCTCCAAAGTAAGGAAAGGTATCAAAATTCAGAAGTGAAATATCCAGTACTCTTATAAATCAAACATTCAGCAGCCTTTTCTTGTTTTGTATCCTACCCCTGTTGTAGAAAAGAGGAATCCTCTAAGCTTAACAGGAAAAACTCAGAAACACCAGTGTTTTCTTCATATGTCCCAAAATGATCACCTTTAAGATAAGAGCCACTTGATATTCAGTTTTTCCTCAACTCTCTGAAAATGCAAACAAATTCTTATTAACATATATTGAATGTAATAGGTATATTAAATAAGAGAAAGTTCTTACTGTATTTTGTAATCAGCCAAGCCAGAGTTGTAGGCTCCCTCAGGTACAATGTGAGGAACAGATGGTCATCTATTCACCTCAAAAGCAAACTGGTGTTTTGATAATGAAATCTTGATCACCTGCCATCTGCCTGCTAATGACTGGGAGCAACAGGATCATTTGTCTGAGGAGGACAAGCTTTGGACAACTCTGAGGGTTCTGATGGTTCACAAAATAAATTAGACATCAAGTATTAGAAAGGTTAGCAGTGAATCCAAGGCCTTCTTTTCTCTTGGAGGTTTTGACTTTTTGCTGAGATCCTAGCATTAAACAATTCCATTTTCTGAAACAATAACCCACATAATAATGCACATAACCCTCAAGCCACCATTTTGTAAAGGTCTGGCTTCCCAAAACAAAGACATAATGTGGAACCTGAACTCTGCAACAACAACCAAAGTAATAAACCCTGTTGGTGTCCAAGCCAATATTTGCAAACTCCAAGTCCAGCAGCAAAGACTGCAGCTGACCCTCAGCCATGCATTTGCTGTGGAAGGGGTGACTCCCTGCCAAGCTGTTTCTTTGAGGCAGCTCCTGCTTGCAGTTGCTACAGCAAGGTTTTTATTGAGCACAAAAATAGCCACCTACAGCCTGTAACTGCACATAGAGAGAAATTATTTCTCCCAGGGGAAAACAGAATGCAGTTCAAAAACAAAGATCTTACACCCAACTGTGCCTATGAAGGGTAGGACTTTCTCAGATTTTCCCTTTGTACTTTCAGACTGCCTGAGCTTAGCAGAGCGAGAAATTGTTCCTGTGGATGTTCAGGGTAATGTCTTCACTTCTGAGGCTGACTAGCACAACATCATCCTCTGACCCTCTCTCAAGTCTCCTGCCTCGATCTACTTCCCACTGTGTCCAGCTCTCTCCAAGTTAACATCCTGCCCCTCTCCCAGCCCAAGGCTCCGTGAAGCCCAGACGTGGCACAGCCAGACCACGGCAGATTGAGCAGTTGTCCCCTTTGTCCTTCTGCTGGGACACGGTGTTAACACAGCACACGCAGGGCTGGAAGCTCACAAATTGTCATGTTCTGCCATCTGGCACGCATCGCTCCTCCCCACAGGAATCCCAGAGGAATTCCCTCCAGGTACGAGCGGTGCTGGGTTTGTGCCCTGAGGGGATGTTCCCGGACAGGCAGAAGCAGCAGTGCTCTCGCTTGTCGCGTGTTTGCACTTACATGCCATATGTTTGACAAGAACAAATTTAACCTCATACATTTTGAATCCTTTTTCCTCACAGTGCCTTCTTATTTTAGAAGTGTATCTATAATAGAAGGCTTGCCTTACAAACAAGACAGCAGTTTCTCAAGAGATTGAACAATTGCCACGTTTCTTCTCCACTGGATACAGAAAGGGATGCTTGTTCTGATGACAGGAGTGCTACAGGATGTAATGTATCTTTCTGTTTCTCTCAATGCACCACAGCAGATTGTGATATCTCCGTGGGTACAGCAGAAGACTTTTTGGGTTGGTTTGGGGTGTAAAGTTGTGTGTCCATTTCACCTGACCTGATGTGGATTTGCCATACTGCAGTTCTAGGAATTGCTACAGTTTTAATATTTAGCAAATCTTATTTATGGTGTTATTTTTGTTTACATCTTGGAAGCTTCCTCAGTAGAAAAAACTGTGTATTTTCCTATTGTTTTCCAGCAACATGGAAACTAAAACCTGTCCATTACCTTTTTTAAATCACCTTGTGCTATATTCCAAAGAGATACACAGTTTCTATCCTCAAGGTCTGGGACAATGGTTCATTTTTGGCTACTCCTGAATCATCTAATCAATATTCTCCACATAATCTTCTCTAATAATACTGATATTCTCTAATAAAGCCATTCTCCCTTCAGGAAGTAAAACTGGCCTCTGTTTCTACCCTCTATGGGTATTTATATTTTCCAGAGCATGCAGTGTTTCTCTTTCAGTGCTCTTTGAACTCTTCCCACAAGCCTTGCTTTCTATAATCAAGTGGCACACTGGTGTTTTCCTTCCATCCCTCCTGTCTCAAGCTGAGAATACATTTTGCCACGTGGCTTTTCTTAGTGCAGAACACTCTCCTCCCAACTCCCAAAATGCCATTTTGTGTATCAATGGGGTGACTCGGTTTGAGCAGCTTTAGGCTTCAAACCTTCTCATTAAAGACTTTTTCTTTTTTTCCCCTCCTCAGGCTCTGTTCCTCTTGGCCCATCCTGTGTTTCCCAACAGATTTCACAACAGTGGACTGACAGCTTCCATATTTACCTGGTTACACAGAGATAAGTGACCTGCAGCAAATGCCTTCCCACATGCTCTGTCCTACCCAGCCAGCCTGCCTTCATTTACCACAGGGCTTGTGCTCCTCCTGCTCCATCACACAGAAATAAGCTTCCTGAGCACCCCCATGAAGCAGGGCAGGACAACTTGAAAAAAAAAGAGAGTGCAGGGTTGTTCAATGGTTTCTCCAAAGCACTGCAAAGCAACATCTGGAGAGATCTGTGGAGAAGGATGCATGGATCACACCAGATTTGCAATACACAAAAATAATGGAAAGACCTAATTTCAGAGACTCAGAGCCAAATTACATGTGCTGGAAACTCAAGTTAAAGTTAATTAAGTGGAGTACCTGGAGAAAGAATAATAGCGCAGTCACTGATCTTGGGTAATTTTTTTTTTTTTAAGTCTTAATAACTTTTCCAGGAACTAAGACCACATCTATTAATCCCACAAAACACTAAAGACACCCTTGAACAGTAACAGTGCTAGGTGCTAACAAGACTGATAACTCATTACACTTAGCCTTGTTGGGCAGATCTCATGTATCCAATTATGCAGATTCACAGCAGAGAAATTCCTGCTAGGCAGGACAATGCTAGACTGGCACTTCCAAATCCACAGCTATTAATGCCTATGGAATTGCAGGTTATGTTCTTCCTAATATAAATGTCAACCTTTAGAGAAAAGGCATATAAAGGTATTTATGGCTCCTTACCAGCCCCCACCTGAAAGTTATTCAAGGTTTTAATACCCAAAGAGAAATAGTGATACATCAGTAAATAATAAAATAAGCAAAAATAGATTGAAATGTCATGTTTTACTACTGTTTTAAAAGTTCAGTGATTTAAAAGAACTATCAAAAGTTATAGAAAAAATTTCCAAGGAATAAGGGGCAGTTAAATTCTCCTCTGCATCAGTCTTTTTTCTGTGTATTAATTCCCATTTACAGAAATCATCTGTCCTTTCACCTACTTTTAGGATGTCTTTTAATGAGTACATGAATCATCTTATCATCTCGAGCAATTCAAATACAGCTTATGAGGTGACAAGCTAATTATTATCCTTCTGCATTTTTTTCCCCAAGCCATGGTCACCAGCTTTCCATGATGGAAAGCTCATGACCTCCTATTTCTGCTTCTCCCCCACCTTACAGCTGTGTAAAAAGCTGTAAGTGCACAAAATTACAGACATTTATTACATTTCAAAATACTTCCCCACATATCTTCAAATCCTTTTGGCTGTAAGGCATTTCTTAATTCTGTGTTGCAGAAGCACAAAATATTTTATGTAAAACTGCCTTTAATAGCAGAGTATTACAGTTGCTTAACTTCAGAGGTTTAAGGACGCAAAGTTTAAGAGGAGCATTAAAATCTATTAGGCTCACCAGAGTAGTTAAAAACAACAGATTGCTGGGTATAGAACCATTCTTTCAAGTCCAAAATGCAAGCAGCAACTCTCATACTGACAACAATTAATTTCAGAGGTTTTTTTTTTTCAGTTGTAAACTTTCCCTCTGTCTCCAGCATGGAAGTCCTGATGTTCAGCCTCTGGGAGCTTCCTTCCCATCCACCCAGGACTACTCCAGGTTTTGTCCTCCCCAGACACTTGTTAAACATGATCCAGACAAGGAAGGATTATTACCCTGGATGAGAGAAACATGCTAAAATTGTCATGCTGAGTTTGAGTCAATGTTTGTTGTTTCTAAATCTTTTAGATCCAGCACCCTCATTTCCTTTTCCTTCTCTGGGTGAAGTTACGAACCTGACCCTTACTGCTACCAAAACATAAAAAAAGATGGCAAACAACAGTAAGTTCTTCCTGATTAATTTTTTCATTTTTGTCACCAATATTCAGCTGAAAACCTATGTATCCAACACATATGGAAATAATTCCTTCTTAAATTGATGCAAAAACCCCCAAACCCCCAAACAAAAATCCAGAAAATAACCACACCAAAAAAAAAAATTATAGCTATCATGATTATTTGTAATCTTTGATGTGAACACACCTGCCATCACACAATAATGAAAAAGTTCAGACTCTCAATGGTTAGAAGGGAAATGAAAAGCTTTACAGCAATACTGCTCACTTCACCACAGGCTATCCTAGTGTAGATTCTATTAAACACCACAGAAATAAATAGCAAAGGTAAATTATCAATACAGTCCATATGGTTTTATCCATTTACTTCATTAATTCATAGATGGCTAAGTGTCAATTTAATTACATTTTGATAAAGATAAAACATAGTGAATGCAGCTTCAGAAAATATAGGATTATCTTTCAATGTAAACTTTTGAAAAGGACATATTTACTATATTTCCCTCAAGTTGTTTTATTGTTTTGAAAACAAAGTAGAGCCAGAAAAGTCAGGCCTATAGATCTTGCACCAGTAATTCTACTTACAATGATAAATAATAAATAAAATAATAAATAAATAAAAAATCAAAGCCAGACATAAGCTGATGCCCCAAAATACCCATCTGTATCTGTTCAGCAAGACTGACCCTGAACATCATCTCCAGGCAACAGCCTGTGGACAGAATATATATACATCTCAGGAGCCCCCCAATCATCCTTGCAGAGATTAATTGGTTTACCCAAGACTGTTTATGATAAAAAACTGCAAAATTAGGCTTATGGACTGCATGTCCCCAAATATATAAGATCACAAATCTGCTCTTAGTTAAGAGATTTCCTTATTCCTATAGGGGTCCATCTTGAGTCCTACTGTTTACTTGTGCTCCTGAATGCCAGCAGGGATAGAGAGTTGTGTTACTGAATTTTGGGTTGTTGATGGCAAGGGTTGTATTCTCCTCCTTAACGTGGTTCCATGAGCCCAGGATGCCCTGTGGGAGCAGTGCCTGTGCACAGCTCGTGTGCCCCACACCCACAGAGAGCTGGGGGCACACACAGCTCTGCCAGCAAACAGGTGGTAGGAAAGATAAACACAGCAACTTCCTAAAGTCGTTATTAAACAAAATATCCATGCATATGCTCTGTCACACACACAGAAACCCAATGCCTTTCAGGCACTCAGTTTTGTTTTGTTTGCTTTTTCTAATGCTCCGAGTGAAATTCCAAAGGTGGGAGGGCAAGAGAAAAATGTAAACAGAGCATAGGAAAAGGAACATTTGAATATATTCATCTGCACATCGAGTTGCTTCCTCTTTCTATTAGCCCCTGGGCAGCCAGGACTTCCCTACCTTGCCAATCAAACCCGTGAAGAAACATCAAGTGAACTGGCTGCAGCCTACCAGCGGTGTTCTGCATGGATCAATCACTTCAAATACTGCACTGCAGTGAGCAGAGACAAACTGGAGAGACAGCAACAATCAGCATTCCCTCTCCTTTCTCTCCAGCACAGCCTGTGTTACCATAAAAATGGAGATAACACACACCAGATCAGCAGGCCACAAGTGCTGCAGCAAGCACAGCGTGCTGAATCACCAGGACAGACAGCACTGGACCTGTTCTGTCACTGTCAGGGCTGCACACACACTTGGCTTTTTTTGTCATTTGCCATTTGTGTCAGTACAGCCAGAGCTGGCACATGACAGCACGTGGAAGTGACATGCAGCTGGCACTGCAAGTGCACCACCCAACACTAAGGTACCCACAGCAAGCCTGCCAATAGTGTGTGATCCAAAGCACAGATTTGCTCTGGCAGCAACACTTGACAAACAGACCTGTGTGTTGAAACACTGAACAAGGTGACAGACTGATCATGTAAACCTGCTACCTGAAGACAGATGAACTGAGCAAAAATTAGTATTGTTTAAAGCAAATTATTCCCTTGTACTCTTAAACAAAGACAGTGAAATATCTGAGACATTTTAAATACATTGAACACGCTGAAATAATTTTGTTCTTATTAGAAAAGCAACAAAGTCTTTATATTTTGTAATAAACACAACTACAATCTTCAAGAGAAGATTGCTTTATGCTTCACTACAGCCACACTTCCAGTTTTGATGCTCATTTTCATTCTGTTTTATTCCATTCTATTAATTCCATTCCATTCTCATGCCTTTTGCAGTTAGTATTTTTTACTTCATCCCAAGGTATCTCAGTCCTTATGAACCCAAGCCCACTCCTGCTCATTTCACTCATCTCTGGCATTTGTTTCAGTCTGGCAGCACTAAAATGTGACAATGTCCAGAAATGTGCTGTGGTGGTGTTTGCTGAGGTGGCCAAGCATGTTCAAGAATGCACCTGCCCATCACTCCCAAGAAAGTGAGTTGGACTTCATCACCTTAATTCTAGGGCACACTTAACCACAAAAACCCCCAGTGTGTGTTATTGGCATGGGAATTACAGACAGCTGGTTGTGTCAGCAAGGGAGAGCACAGGGCTGGAAGAGGAGGAAGGAAAACAAAAAGCTGTATCATGTAAACCACTGCTCCCACCTTCCTACAAGCAGGAAAGCTGTGAAAAAGGCCCAAAGCATCCTGGGCTCTGAGACCTGTTCTCTTATATCCAGCTAATAAGAGTCACAGTTTTTAAATTCTGTGTGTTCCCTTTTGCAGGAAGTCATCATTTTACATGCATCATACTAATAACCAACAAAAACAAAACAAGAAACTCACCAAAAAAAAGAGAAAACCCCAACAAAACAGACAAAACACCTAGAATGACCCATGAATAAAAAGCACCATGGCAGAAAGCATAATGTAAATATACTGATGTAAAAGTTTGTATCATATGTTTAATCTTTGTCACCTTCCTCTTGCTATTTGAGAAATATCATAGTCATGTTTGATCACTAATTCCCATTAATTAATTCAATTTGCTCATCAATTCTCTTCTGCTTTTCCTCAGGACTTTACGTTTCCCTTCCTCTCGGTGCACAAAGGCAGTTTGTTAGTCTGGATGAAGCAGCATGCACACAAAGGGCTCCATGGGGTGGTATAAAAACTCCAGGGGGATATCAGTGAACTTGATACCAGCTCAGATGGACTTCAGAAGGTTGCCCACACACTCTGTGTGGGCCAACACAAAGAACAGAAAAGCAGCAGCATGAAAGCCAAAAGCAACATGCCCGGGGAGCTGGAAAACAAAGGGAGGGAACGGAGGAGACTGCAGCTACACAAATGTGTAAATCCATGCAGTCACCTCCTCACCAGCCATGCTGGGGACTCCTGGACCTTGAGGGAGACTGGGGAAATCCCTTTCCACAGGATGGCTGTTGGTACAGGATCAGGAGTTGTTTGGCGTGCCAAAAGAGACGTCAGAAAAGCCTGGAATGCTAATATAAATTGATTTTCTTTCTATATGACTCCCAGCTCTGAAATCCCAGCACATTAAAAGGCTTATTACTGAAGAAGAGTGCAATCCATTCATGGAAATGGCTGAGCACAGGAACACCAGCTGTGTTTGAACACTACGGCGTTAAAATTAACTTTACAACTGATTTTGAATCTCCTTGTTATAACAGCATAAAAGTACACACTGTAGCCTATTTTAGTCCTAATCTTAAAAGTAAGCAGTACCTCTGTGATTTGACATTTAGTTATGAAAGATACAGAGATATAAAATAAAAGCATGTGCTTTGTGCATATGCTTGAGTTCCCTGCTGAGAGGAGAGCTCTACCCACATCTTCATGAGATATTTCCTCCCATAAACTTGAAGCCATTTACTCATTGAGTGCACAGTCTTTAATAGTGATTACACAATTTAGTATCTTTCCTGAAAGCTGAATTACCACGCTGTTTATGATGTATGCTTAGGCTCCCTGGTGAAAGGTTTATGGATTGTTATTTATGACTCTTCTCCATCTTTCAGAAATGCTTAGAGCAGCATTATGAAGGATGAAGTGCCACTCTGAAGAGGACAACACTGAGCACAGGAAAAGAGCAAAATTAATTAGATGGCAGTGCTTAATCAATGGAATTGCTGGTTTTCCTTGAGAGATACCTATAGTACAAGTTTTGGGGGAGAAATAAGTTTCATTTAAGAAACATTTTGCTGCCACAAATACTCTTCTTTGACAAATATTTTTTTTGAAATTTTAGATTCAAATAAACCAAGGCATCTTATTTGTCTTGCAAATCATTGCAAGAGGTTTTGCTTAATAGTCTGTTCATGCTTTTGTTCTTTGAATTGGCAGACTCTTTGGCATCTTGTTAATTACTCTCTGATGACCTAGCAGATAAAATGGAATAAGCAACAGGAGCACATGCACACGTGTGTATCTGATACACAGAACAAAGGGCAATAGAAGAAAGAAGACAGAAATCAATGCTGGGGAAAGGAGGAGGAGAGGGCAACATAAAAAGATCAGTGTCAAGGAACAAGAACAAAAGCAGAGGAAAAAATACCAGCCAAGAAAAAGAAGAATGAAAGAAGGAATAAATGTAACAATAATTCAGTCAAAAATGACATGGGAAAGTTGTACAGTAAAAATATTCCAGCTTAAATGTAATGGAAACAAACCACAGCACATCAAAGAGCTAAGACACAAAACAAGGAGCAGCATGAAAACAGTCTGAAATAAATAAAACACAGACATTTCAAAAGGTGTGGTTTTGACACAGATGTGTCAAAAAGTGACATAATGTAAAAATGTATCTCCTGAGGAATCGGGTTTCTTTTGTGTTTTAAAAGCATCTAGACCAGGGCAGGTTTCTGAACTGGATACTTGAACTCCTACCAGCAATGAATCTGAAGGTAGGCCCAAGTCCACCCTTTTATTACATGTCACACATTTAATCTTAAAGGCTTCTCAGCACTGAAAAAGAATTCACCCTCACTCGATTATCCGTGCCCCCAGCTTCAGTGGAGCAATTGCACACAGGCATTTTACAGGATGCCTCTGAAGAATCTGGGGTCTCTAGTGCCAAACTCATACAAAAGGCTGAGAAAATAAGAAGGCATTACAGACTTAATAGCTGGTGGCCTCCAAGATCCCATTTAGATACAATACACTCTGATTGCTGACCACACGGCTTCTGAAATGCCAGGGGCACAGGGAAGCAACCGTGAAGCAAAGAATAAAGATTTCACTTCTCTGGGAAGCTACACCTCCATTTGAGTGCTCTGTTAATTACAGAAGGATGTTCCTGGGTTATTAAGGAGAGAGATCTGAACGTCTGGCAGGTTTGTGGGGGATGTGGTGCTCCATCCCCATGTTCTGTGTGATGCAAGCTTCAGCAGAGATTCCTAAGTGCTACCTTCTGCCTTTTGGTCCATTTCTGGATCAAACCCAGGCCCCTCGTATTTAGCTTGCATTAGCTGGCTACCTCAGGCAGAGCTAATGGCAGCGGGGGTGATCCATCATCCCCACCGTGCTCTGAGAGTGGGAGGCAACATCTGACCCACTACCCGCTCCTCTTCAGCACAGCACTCACCAAATGGGAGCAGTCCTGCTTAGAGCTGGAAAATTACAGCCTCTGATATTGTTAGGAGATTATTTATGGCAGATTTGCTTCCACCTGTGATGCTAATTGTGAATGTTCAGAGCCATCATTCAGCGCAGCTACACGGGGATCACCGAGTAATGAGGTAAAACGCAGGCAGACAGTTGGGCACCCCCACTGATACCTTGGTGTTTCTCATCACATGCTCTCTGCTTACAAAACAACAAAATAAACGTTTTAGAATCAGCCTAATGATGTGAACGTGGTTTTGGTCCAAAAGTATGTGGTACCTTTAATGCTGAGAACCCAAATGTAAAAATTATCTTTCTAAATATTACACCTTCCTTGACTCATGATTATCATTTGTGCCCTTATCTCAAGTCATCTGCTTTTATGAAATCTGACTGCTTTATTTTATCTTTTCTAATAATTTACCTTTGGACAAAAAGGTAGTTACATGCAGTATATTTAATCTGTTTTTAGTTTCAAAATTCAGTACAGGAAAGTATTAAATGTGAGCTTTTATTGTTACCTAGACCACACAGTGATTGTGATACTTTTTTATTTTAAGGAGCACAGAAGGCAGCTGGGAAATTATTCTTCAGTATCTGAAATGGTTTATCTGTGGTTCTACCTATTTGAAACAGTGAACTGTTTCAAATACACTGAACCTTGTGGATGGCACAGGTAAGCAGAACATTGATTAGCTTTTAATTCTTTCCTTGGTAGTTACTATTTTTAAAATTATTTTGGTTTCTTGGTGGTATTTTTTGTTTGGTTTTTTGTTTGTTTGTTTGTTTGTTTTGTTTTGGGGTGTTTTTTTTTTAATTTAAGAAAGTTAATTGTAGAATTAAGAAAAAATATTAATTCCTAAATGACTCAGGGCATCAGCATTTCACAGCCACCCTCCCAGAAGAGAATGCAGAATTTTGCAATCACACAGCTCAGTCTTTAACACAGGAATGACAAAACACAGGAAAAATAAACCAAGCAGAAATATAATACAATGAATAAATTTTTAGAAGACACTTTTCTGCCTGACTCCTTAGACTTACATTGTGCTCCCACAGTGAGATAGTCAAGGATTTGGACAGAAAACTCAGCCACAGGCTGCTTGCTACAGCATGAGTGCCACAGGCCACCACTGTCACCTGAAAAGAGCCCTTTAAGATGAAATAAAAGCAACACCCCTCACACAAGTGCTCTCATCCTCTCAGATGTTTTCAGTCACAATGGCTCTGTCCATCATGTCCTAATTTCTGTGCACACATTTACAAACATGGGCATTCGTTGTGGCACACAGAGAAAAGCTGTGCCTCTACAGTTCTTCAGATAATTACGTCCTTAAGCCTACCCAAAACGGGGCAGAAATGTACCTGAAGATTTGCAGAATGTCCAACAGGCTGGAAGGCAGCTGAGGGCAATCCAGGGAGCACCACTCAATCTACTGTGCACTGGGTCCTGCTGCAAGCAGCACGTGCAGGGTAAAGTGAAACACTGAAACGTTGACTTATCAATTCAAAACCGCAGAAAAAAAAAAGGTTATTTCCATTTATTAGTCTAGAAAACTGCATCCTTAATACCTCTGAATAACAAGAGAGGAAGACTGTTTTCCCATCAAAGGATAAACAGCTTCATTTATCTTGAGCTGTTAATGTAAGACAAAGCATAACACCATTGTCTATTAGTAAAATACACATAGAAGCCCTGAGAATCAGCGTGACTAATAGAATATGCTGCAGCACTGAGGGCACTGTTGTATTATAAATATTCATTCAAATGGTAATTTATTATAGCAACACTGCACCTGCAGGAAAAACATATTCAGAAAACCTAAAATCTTTTAATGAATAATGAAGACAAACAACTTAAGCACTGTATGAATGTATTGGATGCCTTCACTTTGGTACTTAGTGATAAACAAAGTTAAATAGAACATTCCTGTGTTTTAAAAATTAATTCCTAATGACCACTACAGGCCATTGCAGGGCAATGATATGGTTTTCTCTGCACTCATTCCAGTCTGATCTCCTTCTTGGAAAGCACAGGGACTTTTACATCCCATTCCAACTGCGATTTGCTACAGCTCTGCTGAGATTTGGGTTCGGGTCTGCCCTNCACTGTGCCCTCCTCAGCCCTTCTGAATTTCTCCTCTTCATGCTCCTCCCCACCCAGACCACTCAGATTTTCCCTAAACAATGTTTGAATCCTGTTCTATAGTGATTATTCCCTCCGGACTTTAAATGGACATTTTGATTAGCATAAACTAGTTTTATGTTTTAAGGTCAGTAATGAAAACCAGACAAAACTGCCTGTAAAAGAGCTCACAGAGGTAATCCAGCTGTAATGTTCTCACTATCTCTTATATTCCTTTCTGGCACTATTTTAGAATTCTACCATGCTCTCCACCCACTTCATTATTTTGTATTAAACAACCCTTCTGTACTACACCAACCCTTCTGTACTGCCCCTTCCTCCTGAACAATGACTCAGTGTTCTCCTCAAGGCCACGGGCAGCCAATTAAAAGACTGAATTTCTGTTCAAATTGTAATTTGTCAAGGACTCTGGAAAATCAGAGATTTCACTGTCTTGAGCCTCTGTCATACACAAAAAAATTAATGACCACTATTTCCTTGTGGGACAATTCAACAGAAGTTCAATTATATTTTCATTAACATAAAGCTAACAAATTAAAATCTTATACCAAATTACATCACTAAGTCTGCTTTTTCTCAGCAATATTTTCCTGCAATTGCAGATGTTTAAAGAGGCAAAATAACAAATTATCATCTTGTCCTGCTTGCAGATTTTCAGCATTAATATTCATCCTGCTAAGGGAACATTGCTCCCAGTGGACTTTGCAAGGCACACTCACTTCCAGCCTCAGATTTGAAGTGTTACCAGAGGGTGCTCCAATCCCAGTATGCATTAAAAAAGTTATTGCATCACAGTCTCAACCCTAAACAAGGCCAGGGCAGTGCAAACTGCAAAACCAACCAAAATCCATACCAAAAACAGTGGGTACAAAAGAATCATACCAAGAATTACATTTATATTGTCCTTTTCCACTTGCCAACTTTGTCCCCATTAAATGAGTGCTCTAGAAACTTGTGGAGTTTCCACACACCCAGAACCCCAGCTGCAATAGGAGGTGCACTGTGCACCCCTGGAACAGCTGGCCAGATGTGCAACACACATGCACTGGCTGTGCCAGGTCTGAAGCACTAGAGAACCATTCTAGCAGCACATAAGCCCAGCTCAGGCACTTCAGAGCAAGTAAACAGCAAGTTACAGTTGGATAATTCACCCTGACTGTTCCATTTGCCCCCCATTTTGAACATGCTTGGAGCCTGCATCAAAAACACCAACAGCATTTGAAAGGCTTTTCCTCCCTACCTAACTGAGACCTCAATTATTTTCTGTTTCTCCTCCCCACAGCCAAAGCAATTTTAATGCATCTAGCATTTAAATTTAAGAACAGTAACTGGTAACGCTGCAGCTTTGCTTCCAAGTGATCTTCTCAGCTGGGCTCTAGTAGGAGAAACAGCCCATATGGATGGCCAAGGAAATGGCTGCAGTGAGGCAGGGATGGCCATGTCAGAAGCCAACTGGTGCCTGTGCCTGTGCCACCAGCTGGGTTGTGTGTTCCACTCACTGAGCCCACCACTTAACTGGAGGAAATCACATAGCTTGAGGAAATGCCAGGGGATTTTTGATTTCTCTTTTATTTCTTTTACATCTTGCAGGTGTGGAAACTGGAAAATTTCATTTTCAGTTTCACAGTCCCTTTCCCAGGGATTTTGTGCGTGCGTGGTCAGGAGAACAAAGCCCAGCAAATCTCCGCTTCTCAGCAGTGGGGCAATTTCCTGGCAAATCTGTGCAGCAGTTCAGGCTCTATTCTGTGCTCTCGTCTCTTGCATGTCCCACACAGTTGCTATGATCCTTTTACACTGCATTAGAGTTATTTTTGTTTAAGAGATAAATGAGATTTTAGCTTTGTGGGGGGAAATGCTGTATTCCAAGTTTTCATGAAGGGTTGCCAGCCACAGGTTTCCTCTGTTTTAACCTCTCCAGCTTGAGCTAGGTCACGACACAAAAACATTTCTAGCAAACTGTTTGCACTTCCTGGGCTGTAAGAAAACGCTGTTCCATGCTGTTTGGGACCACCTTTCTTCACAGAAATTAATATATTCAAAATAATATTCGATCAAATTGAATAAATTGCACTCATGTATGTAGAAAAGCAGCAGCAGCCTCTCTGAGAAAGATCTCTTGCAAGGCTTAAAATGTGCAGCAGCTGCAGAGCATTAGCTGCTGCCATGTCCAACCTTGGCAGAGATTAAAGATTACAAAAGAAAGTAAAGTAGATGGTTAAACAGGTTTAGGAATATGAAGAGGTTACATTACTTTTTCTGCTCATGAATTTATTCCAGTATTTGAATAGATTAGCACAGATCAGCAGCTATTGTGCTGGTCCATAGGCAGGCAGAAGATGAGGGAGTCATGTAAATTACCTGCCACTGAAAGGGAAAATTATTTAAGTCTTAAAATCACTTTACATTATTTCACCAAACACCAGTGTCTCCACTGGTTGATAATGAGAGCTCAGCTCCAGGGAGTGGCAGTTTTTTCACAGAAGGTGCTTTAGTAATTAATTATATCCCTTCACCTGGCTTTCCTTTATTCTTAGGAATTCTTTTTCATTTGGGGCAAGGATAGCAGCAATGTTGTTTCATTCAGTGCTATGCAAAAAAAGCATTTGCCATTATCTGCTTCAAATAGGTGAATTCCAAAGGCCAACAGAAGCAAGTGAAGCGTTTTCAGTCTGTTGATCATTTTGAGACAAACTGGAAAACTGCCTGGGCTCAACCTGATGGCAGATGTATTTATTCTCTGTTTGCTTGTTCCAACACAGCGAAACAGGAGTTGATGTGCTGCTTGCATTTCTGCCTGGGGGACTGAGGCTTTCTATTGTAGTTAATGGACCATCTACAAACAGAAAATTAATTTGGCAAGAACTCGCTGATGCTGTGGCAATCAGAGGAGCACAGTCCATTCTGAAAGTAATTAATCCAGCCAATAGAGAAATAAAATATCAGTTGTTTGGAGCACAAGAACTTCGGCACAGGGAAAGCAGGAGAAACAAAGCCTTTTGAAAAGAGTTTAGCTGCAGAGAGACGCGTTAGGGCTTGGAAACGGTGCACACAAAAGAGCAGTTAACATTTTCAGTTATGGAGAAAGGCTGACATGTCAGTGAAATAATATGCACCTTACTCTGTTAAAAGTCTAGAAAAGTCCCATCTCTGGAGCTACCCACAGACTGCTGGTTTCCTGACAAAAGAAGCATGCTTCTTTGAAAAACCCAACTGGAAATAATTTACCTTCTCAGGTCCATACCTGAAGATTTCCTTACTGTTAGTCTGTGGTCACCAAGAGGACAGGGAAGCTTCTGCTAAGAGCAGCAGCACATTCCCCTTCTGTGTGTATCCATGACTTCATGAAACAGAGATGTCCTTGATGCCAATTTTTGCACATTTGAAACCCCAGATTCACACAGTAGCAGAGAACTTCACTGGTGCACATGCTGCCAGCAACAAGGGGTTTCAACACCAGGCCCCATTCATGCTAATCAAACCCATCCAGAGGCTGAATTTGTTAAAGCACTAATGGTCACTATTGGATAATGAGGTGAACAGCAGGAGTTCTGATGGTTTTCTAGTCTAACAGTGGCATGGTGGAACCTCAGCCCAAATTCTATTCTATACAGTCTTCTTACATCTTTTTTTTTTTTAATGCATCTTGAGCATAGCTATAAAATAATTTTATCAAAAGGCTTGTAATCAGCATACACAAAACAACAGAAAACTGGATTATCAGAGAGAGGAAGGATGTGTGTGGACAGCCTCCACCTGAGGGCTAGGAAAAAAAAATTAGTGAAGCCACAGGTATTTTTTGGCCTATAACACAACTGCTGGGGATGATACAACAGCAGATAAGGTTACAATTTCATCTTGCAGTGCTCAGTTTTGATAGGAAGAACATTTGTTTTTTAAATGGAGCAAAAGTGAAAACTTTGAAACATAAATATGCAATAAATAAAGGTGTTTAAGGGATTCTTTTTTTCCATGAGTGTCACACAGTACTGTAACTAAATATGATCTGATCTCTCACCATCAATGGAAAACAATGCCAGAACACAAAGTTTTTCTCTTTAGGGCACAGCTTCCTTCTCCAGAGAGGCACTGACTAAAAACAACCTGTTGATCAAGCGTGGATTTGCAGCTCAGCTTTTCTTCACCAGACTATGGCATATACTTTGATGAAACTAGCCACTTGGAAGTTTCAACATTCATTTATATAAACAGACAAGAGCATCCTCCCTCAAGGTAGATGCAGTGAGACACCATGAATTCATCAAGGGGCCCTCTCTCTGTGCTCCTTACTCTATCCACTCCAGCTTTCTCATTACCCTCTGAACACGTGCATGTCTTCTCTCATTAAAAAGTGGCAGAAAATCACATGTAACAGTCTAATTTCTAATGCAGAACTCACATCCAGCCAGCCAAAAGGAAGAGATTGCACAGCAACTTTGGGAATGACAGCCATTAAATACACCTAACACTGATTCACCTTTTTGCAATGGAATTCATCACAACTGCATTTATGGCCACCTAAGACTCAGAGTCAATCATTTAAGAGGAGGCCACAATCCACTAAGGGATTAATATCAGGAAAATCAGAGGTCAGGGAAAAAGGGAATCTCTACAACGTGTTGAACACCTCATGTGTAATTAAAAGAAGACTATCAAGGCTGGGGTGAGGATGAGTAAGGGAAATCCAAATTTCCCATTTTGTCCAAGCAGAGTCATGCACCTCCTTGCTTTTCTTCCTGCTGCAGAAAATTGCTGTTCTTTCCAGGGTATTTTTGTATTCTACCCTCTAACAGACTGTCAAAAAAGTAAAGACAACAAAAAGCCCAAACAACAACAACCACTAAAAAAAAAACCCAACCAAAGCAAACAAAAAACTCCATGAAAACTAAATCAAAATCAGACCTAAACAAAACAGCCACACAGCACAACCAACATCCAGGCATTCCAGAGCAATCCATGTGTCATGGAAGTGAGAAAGGACAGGGCTGGGGGCTTGTCAAACTACAACACTCATCACAAAGAAAGAACATGAGAGTTATTTTTACTTATTTTACCTTATTACTGCACTTATTAATAAGGGCTCTGCTTAATGAAAGCCTTTGTACAAGCAACAAAGACAGGCACACACTGATGCCTTCAGCCACCCCAGAAATGCCTAGAAATAGCATCAACAAAACCAAACTATCAGAAATCTACCCCACTTCTGTTGTGGCCATTTCCTATGGAGATAATTTGGAATTGGAAAATTATCTGGACTGAATACAGAGAATAAACAATGCAGCAGAGAGGACAGGGCTTGCAAACATCTGGGGTTTGTTTCTTTAATTTTTGCCTTGCTTTAAATATTAAACTTCTTGGCAAACAAACATTCCAATAAAAACAGGCTCCTCATTAAATCTCCCACATGCATATTTTATTTGAAAACCACTCCTCTTTCTACTCAATTCTACAAAAACTTACTAATACAAATTCTATCCTAAAACACGCTAGCCTAGAAAAATTATATATTTTGGTAGGAAAATTGGAATTTATATTTTTAAAACTAACAACAGTTTAATTGTGAAAACCTCAAGCTTAGTCTTTTCTCTGCAACCATTTTATCAGGCAAGGAGAGAAGAAATCACCCAAGCATGCTGCCAAGCGAATTAATATTTTTAATTAAAATTTTATCTTCTAAAAAATGGAGTGCTTATTAATGAATTCAAACATGTTTATGGGATGGGTTTTGATTGTGCGTGCTGCCTCTTTCTTGGCTGATGAGCAAATGAGTCTAATACAAAATTAAAGTCTTCATTAGTGCTGTGCCTCTTTTCCCTGCTCAGCATTCTGCTGTGCCACGGCTCCCTCCTGCACAGGGGAAACCTCATCTCAGGAGGGGAAATGTGTGTCTCATGTTCCAGCCAAGCATGTGGAGTCACAAAGCAGCCAGTGGCTGCTCTCCTGGTGCCCACAGCATCCTGCTGATGGACACCAAAGCTCAAGGGTCCCTGTCCCTTGAAATGAAACAGAGCTTCTCCCTTTCTCCTGCTCTCCAATACTTCACACTGCCTCCTGGAGTAGAGTTTAAAACATTATTCTACCTTTTAAAATAAATATCTTGATTTTAGTTAATTTTTTTTTTAATATGCACCTGCTGTAATTTGTCATTACTTGCGGGAAAACAAAAGAAGTGAAATTCTTTCTGGTGCTAACACAGAAACTTGGAAAGCTCCTGGCATGGCCACAACAGAGACACTGCTTGGTCCTAGAGCTGCAGGGGAAATATTTCAGCTTCATGTGCCTTCCTGAACGTTATCAGCAACAACCTGACCAGCAAAAACCACTTGGGCAGCAGCTGGAACCTCATTGCTTTGTACAGAGCTTTTCACACCTTCCCATCCAGGTACTACACAAAAGTACAGACTCCAAAATACACAGATGGAAACAGGGTTCTCTGAAAATAACAACTTTGGGGAGGGGGTGGTGTTTGTGTGTGGGTTGTTTGTTTGTTTTTGGTTGGGTGGGTTTTCTGTTGGTTTGTGGGGGTTTTGTTTTGGTTTTTGTTCTTTTTTTTTTTTTTCATATTTATAGATTTAAGGTCAAGCTTCCCAAAACGCCACAAAAGAAATTAGAACAACCACTGAAGGAAAAACTCTCTTCCTTTAACCTACTATTGAATTAATAGCTTATTTTCAAAAGCCAGTTTCATTTTTACCACCATTCTAATAACACAAATAATATTAGCTAACCACATTGTACAGCATAAATTAATAACACAAAATTCAAACCTTTGGTCAGTTTTCCAGGCAAGAAGCTCAATAACTGAAATGTAGAAGTTATTTCTTCAATTATACCCAAAGGAGCCACAACATATCAAAAGAAAAATCCCTATCCAAGAAGCTCTTGGATATAAACAGGAAGTATTTCAGCACAATGACAGATTGTCATATCTATTATAAATAGACACAAATAGATAGTTATATCTATTATAAATAGATGTTATAAAACTTTTTCTTATTCTCTCTTCTTTAGACCTTGCTTGTTTGGCTTTTTTCCAACTCACCTCTTAATTTTTTATTAAGAGTTTGAGGAACTTGCTCCTTTCACAAAGATGCAAAGTCTTTATATTCAGTTCTGTGGTGGGCACCTGCAGAGCATTCAATTTTTCTCACTTTCAGCAGAAGAAGGACGATAACAATATTGTCAAAAAACCAGTGCTAAACTAAAGATAATATCTAGGCTTAGAGAAAATAATGTGAAGTAATAAACACCTCAAAACCTGAATTTAATTGGCATGTGCACCTCAGCAACCGGGAAGGATGCATTTCCAGTTTCCATCTCCTACAACTTAAAAGCATCCCCAAGAGCAAGCAGAGACTGTTTTACATTCCAGGTACTTACCCAGATCATTAATTGTACTGTGAAGATCAATACTTGGGAAATCACATCAGGTTTGATTCCCTCCTCAACTCCCCTGAAGCAGTGCCATTGCAATAACTCACATGCAGAGCAAAGAGGAGAACACAACCTTAACTCTGGCTCCAGGTCCAGGTAAGTGAGTTCTGTCGCTGTTCCTACAAGTTCACAAAATGTCTGGTGATTGTCTTTTCTCTCACAACACCACTTTTAAGCACCTGATCCAAATCCCACATAAGTCAATGGAGCTCTTTCTGTTTACATCAACAGACTTGGAGTGAAAGTCCAAGTCGGATTCTCAGTTATCTCTGCAGGCAAGTACAGAGCTTAGCCAGAAAAAAAAAAAAAATTCTTTCCTAACGAATTCAGGCCAGTGGAAAAACTGCAAGACTGCTGGTGGGTTATTTTTCTTCTCCTAATTCACTGCAGCCTTCTGCAGCCCGCCAGGAAAGCCCTGACACAGGCAGTGGATGTGTGTGCTGAAACCCCAGAAGAAATCAAAACAAGGCACTGAGCCGTCTCTGAACTTAGTTCTGCTACACGGTGCTGAGCAAGGCAAAGCCTCTCACAACCACATAAGCAAGGTCAATTCAGAGAGTAACACTGGGAAAAAAAAAAATATATATATATATATAAAAAAACAAAAAAAATCCCCAGTGTTTCCAGAGAGCACCCCACCAAGTAAAGGAGAAGTGTCTGGTGCAAGCTCTCTTTGCTGACATGATTTACATTGACAGAACCTCCAGATATTTTTTTTTTAAGATCATTCCTCCTTACTTTAGATAAACAAAATCCAAGAGCATTGTAAAAAAAACCCCACATAGATAAGATACACACAAACTCCTCCTCTAAAACATATAAATACTGACTAAAAAAAACCCCTGTGCTCACAACGTATCCAATTTCATACACATAGAAATCACAACTAAAACCCCACGTTTTTGTGTATTTTTCTTTTATAGAGTCTTCAGGTAATTATGTATCAAACAACCCTCATGCTCAAACCAATGAAATCAGGTGCAGAGCTGGGAAACAAAACAGGCAACAGTAAAAAATAAAAGAAAGAGTAAAACAAGTAATGAAGTCAACAGGTAGGAGTATGATATCCTATAATATGTGATAATATAAACATATATTTTAAAATATATTATTATATGCTATATAAAAATAACCCAAACAAAATCCTCATTGATGTACATTTGTTCCATTACTGATCTATCTTGGCTCCACACAGCCTTACTTTGCTCTCAGCTGTTTATTTTTGCCTTTGCTTTATTCACTCTCAAAAATTAAATCTTTTCCAAGAAACACACGGTAACTCTTTCCAAAATTAAACCTGATGGATGAACAGGAGCAAAGGGATGATATTGTGAGAGGAAAATGCAGGTTTGACCACTTGGGAAACAAAAGGTGTCATCTAGGGAAGTGATGCTCTAGCAAATTTAGGTGACTTCATAAAATATACCATGTTTAAAGAACATTTTAAGAGGAAAGAAGTTGGTGTCAGCAATGCCAACTCACTATGAGCATCCTGTGCTTTTTTAGTATGCCAGTGCCTTACCAGCAGCAAAATCATTCAGATAAGAGCAAATAGTATTGTGGGATATAAACCAGACTTGACAAATTCATATTAAAACTAAAAATAAAGAATGTATTAGGAAGAAGGGTGAAATACCAGGGAAAAGAGAACATTTAATGAATATATGGTACACTCATATTATGGTCAAATCCATAATATTTTCTGAATTTTTGAAATTAATTTAGAGTTTTCTAATAAGAAGCCCACAGCTTTCAATACAACACCTGCAGAAACTCCCACAAAATTTTCCACAGACAAACCTCAAATTCGCTAAAAAAGACACATTTCAGCCACCTAAAAATCTAGGTTTAAGTTTAAAAATGGACACTAACAACTGAATTTACATCCCCTTATGGAAGGAATTTCACTTTGACCTAAGTGTCCTCAGATGAAGCCCAAGACTTCACATGTAAAGGAAGTGACAGAGCAGGATGGGAGCAAACACAAATGTACTGAGAGGCAAAGAACACACCTCTGGGAAGTTACAGAGGGGAATTCCAGCTAATCATATACTGCATGTTCCCAGTTTGTGATGTTGCCTCACCTTTTTTTCACTATTTTGCATGTTTCTCTGTTCTTTCAGAGCTCCTGAAAGCCTTCTTACCCTTACTATTTCCCACAAAAAGCTACTGAATCAACGTGCCTGATGTAAGAAAAAACCAGCCAACCATTTAATGAGTAACAATTAAAATTACAAGATCAATAGCTATGTGCATCCAATCCAGCCTACCCTGCATGGAAATGGATAAACCCACCCAAAAGGAAACCTTGGTTTCCCTTTGGGACCCAGTGCAGCAGTCAGCAGCGACTCACTATTGATTAATCCTTAAAACAATTATCATCAATGCTTTGGGAAGAGCTAAACAGGCAGGAAATATGAATTGCTTATGGGAGTTTTGGACCCTTCAAAGCTGTCTGCTCTTACCTGTCTTCCAGCACTTAAGAATCCAAATGATAACAGCAGAGATGATGCATTTACCTTGCATCTGACTTTTCTGCAATTAACACAGTGATGTGTTACCATTACTGATTGACCCTCTAAGGAAGGAAAAAGCCACAGACACAGCCAATTGTTTAGCCCATGAACATCCCTGTGATTTGTATTGTTTCCTTTTATTGGGAAAGCACCTGCTGAATACACACTACAAAGACATAATCCATATTTACTCACTCCTCACACAAACTAATAGTAAGCACTTCACCAGGCCTTTTAGGTCTTGGCTGGCTCTCCTTCAAGATAAATTGCTGTGTATTAGCACAGACTTGCTGAGTTTTCCAAACAAGAGGGAAAACTTCTCATTTGTCAACAAAGCTCCCTCTTAAGTGCTCACACCAGCTTCTGACTCAAACGCCAAGTGCAGGTAATTCCTCACAGATCTTCTCCTGTTCTCAGTGCTTGTCACTCCCCAGGGATTTTTAGGAACCCAAAGCAAAGATGCCTAAAGCAGACAGAGTTAAGGGAATCAGTGAGAGCATGTGCTGAGCAGCAGAAATCAGTCTGAAGGAGAAATATCAGCAGTCAGAAGAAATGCTGACTGCTGAGAGACCTGTGGCAAATCAACTAAGGAAAGGAAAATCTGACCAAGGCATAACAAACAATGCAAGGCATTGGAAAAAAGGTGCAGGGAAAAGTGGTATTTCAGAGAATTTGACTTGAAGATATATAGAAACACTGTTTAGCAATGGAAGAGAAAGGTTTGCATACTCTTGTCACGTTCAACATGTAATATTTGATTACTTTAAAAAATCATATTGAATATTCTACTCGATTAAAACCCTGAATCCCTAACCTCTCCCAAAATGTGGTTTAGGATATGGTTGATGGGAGCTGCCAGCAAACCAAGTGGCTACATAACTTGACTATCTCACTGAGCTCAGCAAGTATGTGCATTTTAAAACCCCAAACACTTGGCATGTGTCATGGTTCAGCATAGCTTCTAGTTAAAGAGGAAACAGTTACCTGAAAATACCTGTGATTGACATCTTGCTAAGGCAGTGAGAAAGCAAAGTGCGTCTTGGCGAATGCTCACGTCAAAGTGCGAACTTTGCTCTTTGCGCTGCTCGCCTCTGGAGGGGTCAGAAGCAGCCCCGGCTCCCTCAGCCCTGAGGGGAGCTGGGCCTGCCGGGCCCTGCCCAACTCCAAACATCTGCCAAGCTCAGTGACTTGGGCAGGGAGCGGGGAGGAAGATTTGTCTGGCTCCACTCGGACCGAGCTCAGCAGCTGCCGGTGCAGAAAGAGAAACTACAGCCGGTTCCCCTCACACCTTCCACCTGGAGCGGCTCAGAGACCGGGCTGAGCTGCCCCGGATGAGACCGCGGGGGGTCAAAGCTTCATCTACCAACGGAGCTATGGTGACCCCAGCCGCCGTTCCTGCTCCTTCCTCCCCTCTGCCATGGGGCCTCAGAGGCTTCGGAGAGCTGCCGCCGCTGCCTGGCCCAGAGCATGTGTTAACTCACAGCCCTGAGCTAGTTCACTCTCTCTCTGCCAAGGTGAAGCTTGCAGAACATTGATCCTCTCTAGGGTGAAGAAAGTCATAGTAGGGACATTTCAGTTTAGGCCACATGAAGATACTGAGGTCTGTGAGAGAGATGTGTCTTAGGAGAGGACGCCTTAGGCCAAAAATCTTTTGTGAATTGTGGTAACAGACTATAAGATGCTAGAATATATATATATATCTTTAAACCATGGAAAATATGAACTGGGGAAAGGATTATTCAGATTGGTGGTTTTTGAGCAAAGGTATTTGTAATGGACTAAGTGAAGCAGAGACTTTGTGTTCCCTTGAGGTATTTGAGCAAGAGTCTTGATGCAATAAAGTCCTTCTTTGAGTAGAAGTGAGAGATATTTCTGCCTTTGAATGGGATGAAGAACATCCTTTGCACCTGAACTGTTAATTTTAAAATAACACCCCAGAATGCAATAAGTCCACGACCCAAGTGCAGCTGATGGGAAAAACTGCACTTTATGGGAGAACCCCAGAGACAGAATTTTGTTTCTGGGTGGCTGTCTTCTGTGAGAGCTAAGAGCCACGAGTAGACTGTTTCTGTCCTTGTGGAGAGTTACCATAACCAGAAAAACCTTCTCTCTCTAAAGAAACTGATAAAAGATTATTTTATAAGGAGTACAGACCTCAGGTTCTGAGTTTTTTGCCTTTATATCAATGTCTGTAAGAAAGAAAAGAAACTGGCGGGGGAGGGGGAAATGTTTTGAAAGTTTCATTTTGATTCTTTGTGGGTTTTTTTCTCTTTCCTTTTAGTGTGTGTTAATAAACTATCTTTATATCTTTTAAGTTCGAGCCTGCTTTGCTTTTTCTCTTAATTCTATCTCACAGCAGAAAAACCCTAAAACCACCACATTAATTAGTGTGTTGGCCAGGAAAGCAAAATTAGTGAATGTGAAACCACTACATCTTTTGGTGTTTCTGCCTGGTCTGAACTCAAAACTAACACAGCATGTGACAATATAAAAAAGGTAGCTCTAATACAATTGTTTGATGTAAACCTTCTATGTTGATGGAAGCTCTCCAAGTTTCCATAAAATGCTATGCACATGAGAAGTCCTGAAAACACACAATAAATGGAGTAGGAACAGGTCTCTCCTGACTGAGGAAATGTCTGTAGCTGAATGATTTTAGTTACATGTATAATTAATTATGTGTATTATTTCATAATAATACAGACAATCACTGCATGGGAATGAAAAGGAGACACTCCCCATCTTTTACATTTCATGATACAAATCTAATCTATTACTTTGGCATGCCTCAAATTCAAGCCATTTCTCACACTTCAACAGTGATTCTTAGGAAACATTTCAAAAATAAACTTGAGCAGTACAGATCTACCACATGTGATATTTTCCTGTGACAAATCTGAGTTCCTTTTCTACATGCTATCAACAGGAAGCAAACCTAAACCTATAAATGTCATGGTACATCCCATTGTAAGAGTCTATAGATTTGTTAGAATCACACCATTCAATTAACCCAGACTGATGGAGAAAGGAAGAGGAGCAGAGCTTGAGAAGCTGTGGAGCAACAGAGAGGCAACTATGTGAAGATATTGCTCTCTCCATTAGCCACCCTGAAGTCGTGTTCCCTTCTGTGGGGTTGCTCAGAACACAACCACAGATGTAGGGAAGCTTCTGGGTCCCTTTTGCTGCTGCTCTGGGTCAGAGACAGGTAAAGCTCTTTGTGAGGGCCACAAATAACATCAGAAAATGGAGTGAGGGGGGTGGGGATGTCCTCAGCAGCGATGCCACCATCCCACTTCCCTACCAAACTGGGATCTGCTGTACTTTATTACACAAAACATATTACTGTTAGTTTAGAAATACACAAAAGTTTGGCTTCAACAAGCAGAATTTCTGATGCTCCATTTTACATTTTCTCGTTTCTCCTAATAGTACATAATATCAAGAAAATCATTACATTAGAAAATGTGCATTCACATTTCTGCTCTGAATTGATTCTCTTCAGTAATTCCTAATCTGATGTCTCAAGGATGAAATGGGCCATATTAAATGTCTGGACGTGTCTAGTGTGGACAAGATGTTTCCAGATGCTCAGATAAACAAACTTAACTCCACACACTCACAACTGCCATAAGTGCTGCATCTTCCTCAGAAGCACAGAGTGTTTTGTCTGGGAAAAATAAAGAACTTTCCCAAGATTTAAAACTTGCTGATAGAAGTTAAAGTACTGCTTGCTGATGAAGGTTGGGGGGTTTATGTTGCTGTTGTCCCACACTGACCCCACATCATCTTCTCTCAAACAAATCAACACCCATGTATGGTATCTACAAAACCACCTGCAACTATAATAATTCCCCATAATAATTATACACTTGAGCAGGGAAAAAAAAATCTGAAAAGCCATCAATTATGTTATTTTATATACATATTTATTTGCTAAATGGATGATGGAGGAGTCCACACTCATTCCATCTGCTTCTTGTGCTAATTCTGGAGGTATTTTCCCAGCAGGATCACAAAGCACCCAGTGCAGAAGAATCATTCTGGACCTGGCACTCAGAAAATCCATTAGTAACAACACATTAGTTCAGTTAGAAAGCTTAAAAAAGGTTTCCAAAATACTGTAATGTTTCACAAACTCTCAAGTGCACTTCTGATCACCTTCTTAATACAGGTACAGGCCTAACACAAAGACTAAAAACATACCTGTATGGAAATCCCTAAAATAAAAGCACCACTTTGAAAATAAAAACAAACCACAAAGTCAGCAGAGTTTAGTTTCATGTGTGAGACACAGCTCACATTTTATTGGCTTTACATTTGGTCTTGGCATGAAGCTCAGTGTCTTCAGGGTGATATGTGTGGCTTCTACCAAAGCACAAGTTTCCACCTTTATCTGCACCCCAACACATCACCATAAAAATAAATATATTTTAGAAAGATTTATTTTAAAATACAATAATTTATTGATTATAATTTA
>VWYE01005335.1:45836-61273 GCA_013398995.1 Alaudala cheleensis
TTGGTTTTTTAGAGGTTTTTTTCTTTTTTGGGGGGGTTTTAATGCTTTTTTATTTGGGAGGGGTTTTTAATGTTTTTGGGGGAGAGGTTAGATTTTATTCTGGTGGTTTTTTGGGTTTTTTTGTTTGTTTTTCGGGGTTATTTTTGTTGTGGGGGTTTTTTTGTTGATGCTTTTTGCTTGGCTGGGGTTTTTTTTGTGTTTATTTTTTTGGGGGGGAGGGTTGGTTTTTGTTTTGGTGGTTTTTAGTTTGGGGGTTTTTGTTGTTGTTTGGGGTTTTTTTGTTTTGTCCTCAAGTTTTTTTTTCAAAACTTAAAATAATTTCTTTCTACACCACAGCATTTGTGAGCACCTGTTTCAAAACATGGTTTCTGAAATATCTGCACTTTTACCAAGCAGCAGTGAGTGGCAGCTTGGATGTGATCTGTTCCCAAGCTGAGTGTAAGAGTTGACTCCTCAAACTGAAATCAGCAAATACTATTAAAATATACAAGCCAATTACTTTTAGGCAAGTGATCAAGTAAATGTAGAAATAAAATCAAATGAGATAACCTACTGCATCTTAATTGCTAGCAATATTCCCTCTTGCTTACGAGAATCTAAATATTCATTAATTCTGAGCAATTAACAATAATGAAATGAGAGCCTGTGAGATGCTGAAGTTTGGAATTAGGCATGTCAGAACTCAGTAAAAGATGCATGAATTAACCTCTTCACATTTTCCATCAAGAGCCCTTCAGGAGCACCGTGGTGACAAATTATTTACTGTGGATGCAGAGGGATCAGGGTGGGGAAGTCTGAAGCTGCTAAAGCAAATGTTTATTGTAGACACAGGGGTGACAGCACCTTTTACATCTCAGAGCTCCATGAAGCTGTGGGTTCAATTCAAAGCACAAATATCCAACTCCCATCCCCAGTGTGCTCAGGGATGTTAACACAGCACCACAACAACAGCTGTGGAGATCTGTCCCAAAACACAGCAGAAAGAAGAAAATCACCCAGAACCATTTGCTTAAGTATTCTATTTAAGCCAAACAAGCCTCTGGATGTAACTTCCATAAATTCCCCATGACTTGGGTCTGTTTGTAAAACATTATCGCTCCTTCACCAGCAAATGCAAATACAGCCTAGAAAAGAAGCTTCTGCAGTTTTAAAATGAGGTGTAACCCAGTGATTCATAAACTATTCAGTCATGAGTGACTTAACAGATTCCCATACAGCAGGATCAGAGATTTTCACATCTGGTACTGCAAAAAGCCACAAAATAAGGAAAACCAGAACCAAAACATGGTGCACCATTTAGTCTTTCCTCAACCTGCCTTACACAAAAAAACTTGACATGTCTTTGAGCAGCTTTCTTTGCCAATAAATTAATGCAACTTCATGAAATCTCTTAGATTTGTTATTGCCATATGGTCTAAATTAATTGAACTTAGGTAAGTGATTATCCATTTTTACCCCTAGATCCATCTCACCTGCAAGAGAACTGCTTTTTCTGGTGTTGATATTAAGCATACAACAACATTAAAAATGTTAAACTTCTACATTTCTGCTGAAAATGTATTGGAACTACTTAAATAACTTAGTGCTACTAGTAACAGTACTAATGAGAAGTCCCCAAGGAGATGTCAAGGAATAATTACAAACATTGAACACAGAGAATAACCAATTTCTTTTCCTAATCATCAGTGGCACCTCTACATCTACACAAAGACTTATTATGCTTTATTCAACTTGAAGGTTAATTAGAAACCAGGTTACCAAGGGCAAAAGGTTCTGGAGGTACAATTTTTCTCTTGGCTTTCAGATATGATCTATGGTAGAGCTTTATCAAGAAATGTTGCAAACAGGGGGGAAAAGCATTCTTTACAAATTCTGTGGCTAGGCCACAAATGTCACATTCATCAAGTTTATCACTCAGTAAGTGTTCTAAATCATTGAATCAGACTCCACTTCGTGATCTCCATTTTTTAGAATTCCTAATGAAAATTTAGGTAATACCCTTCTGGTTCCAAGTGACTACAGTTCCTCCTAGATAAGTCAGAAAATTTTGGTTATTTCAATTATGGAAATTAGAATTAAGTATTAGTTAAAATGTCAGTAATATTATGAGCCAAGCTCATGCTTCAGAAGAAGCCACCCAGTATCAGCCTTTTGCTCAGTGAGCCTGGTATTGGTGGCTTCTTCCAGGCAACACACAAAAGCCTGAGCAACAACAGTTTGTCTTATCTCTTCTACTTCCACATTCCCAAGAGAAAATACCTGAATATTTTCTTTGCTTTGCTTCTCAGGACATTTTACTGCCTTTGTGCTCAATCATTTTCTGGGTCAGGTCTTTTCATAATTTGAAAGGATAAAGCATGTGCATGTCTGAGCTGACTCTTTGCCACGCTGGATAAATACCACAGAGGGAAGTACAATCCTGCATTTCCCTTTCAAATTAAGACTTTTGCAATCAGTTTAAAGTTAAAAAACACACAACAGCTATTGCAGGACAGACAGTTGAAATGTTACAATTTGTGCTTTATATCAAGGTACTTTAGAAATTAATTTGTTGAATTAATTATTGATTACTTTGAAGCATAAAAACTAAGTTAGTCCTTACATTATTTACTACACTATTCTTCCAGAATTTTGCTTCAGAGTTGTAGCCAAGATAAGTTAGAAAATATTGGTTATTTCAATTATGGAAATTGGAATTAAGTACTAGCTAAAATGCCAATAATATTATGAGCCAAACTCATGTTTCAGTGCAAGTTAAAATTCACCAATAAAAGTAAGAGCTTTAAATTAAGGTACTTCCCTCACTCCTACCCCATTCTTTACACTGGCATAGAGAAGCCACCAGGCCAACTTTAAAATACATTAGGTTTTGTGTAAGTTTTCCATCCTTTGGTGTGTGGCGGATTGGTCAGCTGGGTTGCACAGAGGGCTGGCTGCCAAAAGGGTTAAACTTGATAATGGTTGTTATTCATCCAGAAACCTTCTAAGCCACAGACAAAAATGAGAATCAAAGCAAACTAAGCTTTCACTGCAGGGATGTTTTCTTCTCTTCTGTTCCTGCCCATCCATATATCTGAACAAAACCCTTTTACCTCAGGGCAATGTGTTATTGAAGCAAGGGCTTCAGTTGTGTGGTTTGAAAGGTATGAAACTGCTCCAGAGGAGCCTGGTTGGCTCAAACCTTTTAGAGCCGTGTATTTTGAAGCCCACAACACTGGAGATTTAGTTCAGTTTGAAAGCTCAGCTTAGAGAGGTCTGTTCCAGTCCTGGGGGCAACTACTCCAGCCTGGGAAATCTGTTGAGGCAGTTTCTGAGACTGGCAGAGCAGCTGTGTGTTCTCCCTCTGCCCTTCCCCTCCCTGGGTTTTGTTTTTATAGATTGTAGTCCACATGTTTCTCAATTCCAGTGCAGTGGAAAATGCCAAATTCCCATGGAAAAGTTAGCTTAAAACTGTGTCACTAGAAATTCCATATGAACTGGACATTGCTGCTGTACAGGAACATTTCACCTGGCCTAAAACCCCATCTCTGAACTCCACTGATCCTCCTCGAGGGGTGATTTCAAACTGGCTGCACCAACAAACCAAGGAGAAACCAGTGGTCATTGTTCAGCACAACAGGACTGCACAAGAACAAGGGTTTGCTAGAAGAGAAAAAATCTAACTGCTAAAGGAATGAACAAAAAGCATTTTGTATCATGTTTCTCTTTGCTTTACGGATTCCTGCTCACCATCAGCTTGTTACTAAGTATCAGTCAGTCTCATACAGCAAAACCTTGACCAGTTCAGGGTTTTCATCTTTGGGCTCCTTTTTTTCCTTCTGTCCCTGGAACAGTGAAGGCACAAAAGCCAATCTCCAGATCCCTTAACAAGGGCCAAGGACTCATTCCACTGCTGGAGTAACTGCAGTTACTGCTCTTTTCAGCACTATTGATTTCTTTCCAAAACCCTCTCAAACCTGGATCACCTCTCAGTGCACAGAGCCAGCAGCATTTTTCACATACCAGTGTGAAATTGCAGAAGGTGTCCAAGGCAGTATGAAAGGAGCAGTTCAAGTTAAAAGTGCTATCACGATTCTCTTAGAAGTATGAAACTATGCTTAAATGGAATTTTAGATTACCTTTTACCAACTAAGCCCAGTTGGCTTCAAATTCCTTTTTTTCATTTTTGTTGATTGGGGGGATTTTCTGGGTGGGGTTTTTTGTTTGTTTGTTCTACTGGGAGTTTTTTGTCCTTTTTTTGAGGTTTCTTTGTTGGGCTTATTTTGTTTGTTTTAGTTGGTTTGGGGTTTTTTCTTTGTTTTGTTTCTTTTGGGATTTTTTTTGTTTTGTTTTAATTTTTTTAACTCTGTTTTGGAGTTCTGGTTTTAATTCTTTTGGGATTTTTTTTTTTGTTTTGGGGATTTTTTTGTTTCCTTGGGTTTTGGGGGTTTTTGTTTTCAGAGAGTTTTTTTGGTTGTGGGGGTTTTTTGTTTGTTTTGGGGCATTCTGGGGAGGTTTTGGTTAGTTTTTATTCCTTTTGGGCTTTCTGGGGGGGATTTTTTGTTTGGTTTTTGTTCCTTTGTTTTGGTTTTGTTTCTTTTGTTTTGAGGTTTTTTTTGTTTGGCTTGGTTTTTTTGGGGGGGTGGTTGGGCTTTTTTGGGTTGATTTTTTTTTACAATTCCTTGATAAGCAATTAATAAACATAGGGAGTAATGAATATTACTGTAAAATTCTGGTCCTATGTTCACAGGTTTAAGACCAAAGTAGTCCTAAATCAAATTACCACTGATTAAAATCCAAAGCTTAGTTTTCTCATACTTGTGTTGGCAGAAGGTAAACTACATATATTAGTATATATAATAATCAACACCTAAATCACACAATTGTCCAAAAAGATTAATATCACTTTGAATTTTGGTTTTCCTTTTACAAGCAATAACACATGCAATAAAACAATAGTTAATGGGTAAAGCAATAGTTAATGGGTATAAGTACTTAGCCTTTCTTAAAGACAACCTGTTTAATATTATTTAAGGATGGAATATCTCAGGCTTCAACCCAGCACTGATCTTGAGAAGTCCCATAAAAGTCATTATTTACTGCAGTTTCTAAGTGGTGGAAAAACAGTTTCTATTTGCTCTTCACAGACCTAATTATTGGAGAAATACTGGATTCACAAATGGCTTAGGAATACAAGATTTTGCTTTTACCCCCCAGAAGAAGTAGAATGCTTTCCTCTTGTCTAAGTTTCACAGCTGAAATAATATCCAGAATTGGGGCACAACATGGCAATGGAGTTGCAAGTCACATCACACGGTGTTGCTCTGGGCACTGGTACCAGAGGGACATTTGTGCACTCATCACAGAAGATACACAGAACACTTTTAGCCAACAGTCAGCACTCCTTTGGGTCAGCACCAGTTTTCCAGAATTGTTCATTAACTACAGAGTNCTTGCTTTTACCCCTCAGAAGAAGTCGAATGCTTCTTCTGTGTCACGTCACACAGTGTTGCTTGGGGCACTGGTACCAGAGGGACGTTTGTGCACTCATCACAGAAGATACACAGAACAATTTTAGCCAACAGTCAGCACTCCTTTGGGTCAGCACCAGTTTTCCAGAATTGTTCATTAACTACAGAGTTGCAGACATTCATGTAGTACTTATATAGGAACTAACAGGGATTACCACAACCCAAGCACAAAATAATTTCTTACTCAGTAAACTTGTCTAGAATTAGATGTTTCTAGTAGTCATCAGAGCCAAACCAATTTCTCTAAAACACAAAGATATAACAAAAAACCCCACTACAACCCCCAAAAAACTCCCAGACACACGCTCAGGGTACAAGAAAAGAAAATCTGCCTACTCAGTAAATTAAATGGCATAGTGTACCAAAAGAGCCTGTATTTACATATTCACCACATCTTTCTCATCTTCATCGTATCCCCTCCAAAAGCCTAGGGATAAGAGCTGGTAGAAGGAGGAATACCCACAAGGTTTCCATTCAAATGCATTTCTCATGCAATTTTGGGTTTTTTGCTTATCTATTGTATATATTGCTTGTGTACTTTACAAAAGTTTCCAACTCATTTCCATGATCACTGTAAAATCTAGTCCATACACTACAACAGAACGAAGTGTCAAGTTCTCAAAAGAGCAAACATAAACAGAAATGTGTGAAATGGATGAGTCTGTACCCATCTGAGTGCCAGTCCTTCCTACTGCTCTGCAAACACACAGCAGTTTTTACTCCTTGTTCATGTCTAAAAATTGCCATGGTAATCCTTAAGCCCTACAAAAGCATCAGCCTGGATGTTTATGTTGCACATAATGGAAAGCTTTCTGCAATGTATATTACTTTAAATCTCTGCATATCTAATACCTGTCCCAAAATCAGACTTGCTCAAGTAATTGGAAAATGTGCTGCAGCTAAACAACATATTTCAGAACTCCAGTGTATATTGTCTCATTTTCCTCACACAGAAAAAAAATAGATGAGAAGTAACAATCTAATCCTGACGATGAGAATGATTGGCTCAAAAATATTAGCAATAAAAACCCAGCGTTAACAGCAGCAGCTCCCCGTGGCTGGATTCCTTCTCTAGTGACAAGAGCACCACCTATAGACCTACAAAGTCACCCTTGCATCGTGTTTGACCTTAAAACACAGTTTAGCTTCTAGTCTTGAAGTGTAAGACGTCTCAGCTGTCACCAGGTATTTCTTAAGAGTAGCATAGTCATTTTAAAGATTGTGTATCAGTTAAAAGCATGGTCCTACTTCCTTAAAAGCAGTCACACTTTTAAAATATGAGCTGTAGCAAAACACTGTGCTGATGAAAACGATGACATCTGGCTTGGAAGGGACTTCTCACATCGCTGCCTTTTAGGGTGCTTAAAAGCCAAACACACACACACACAGAGGTTAGTTAATACACAGAGAGACAAAGTTACCTGGATGAGTGGGGCGTGGAAGCAGCAAAAAGGCTGGCTGGTGTTCTGTGGGCTGTAACATCCCTGCTCCCTGCTTTGGCACTTGCAGGTGCCCTCAGGATGCAGAGCAAACCCATTGCTGCCAGGGCCTCCCACCCCACCAGCTTCACTGAGGCTGCACTGCTCACACAGAAGGTTCTGTCCCCAGGGACTTGTCAAGATCGACACAGCCTTGGCCTCATGACAAACACACTGGTAGCTGGTAACACCTCAGCTTGGCAGGATGTTAAAAATGTTCTGCTAATATGAGAGAATCCAATCAGTACAAGTCAGCTCACTTTCCTTAAAACACCAGTCTTTTCACTTTATAAAAGCAAGAACAGAATTTTCTATGTCTACAATATCTACAAGGCTTTAAAAGTTAATTTAGATTAAAGAAGAATGACAGAAACACAAAAATCAAGCAAACTGCTTTTCCAACAATATGAAGAGTGGACACACATTAATAACATTGATTTCTAATCACTGCAGCAACTCCCCACTTTGGAAATAGCTAAAACTAAACCAGAACTGAGCACTCTTCAGAAAAATTGTCTGTGGGGATTTTTTTCTTAAAAACTTAATTTTCAAAGACTTAAATCACAAGTAGCAGTAGGCCTAGGCAAACACCAGTTTGATTTTGTGCCTGTTTGCAGGAGTGTGTAACATCTGTCCTAATACACTCTACATTTACATTCAAGTCATCTAACATAGCATGTCATGATAGGGTGTAAGAGGAAAAACTCTTGGATCATCTGTCTTTTTCCTGTCAAAATAGTGTGATATTAACATCAAAAAAGGCTGATTATTTGCTTAGCTAGTAAAAAGAAACACGTAACAGTCTCTAGTGTTTTTCTTGATTTGAAAGCACTAATTTTTTTAAAAAGACACTGGATTTGCTCAATTTTTTTCTCATCAGTCATACAAGTCACCTCATTAAGAACAATCAGACTTCTTATGTGCAAATTCCAGGCAAACAGACTTGCAAAGCTACAGCAATTAGTGCTACAGTTCTTATGTGAAGTGATGAACTAAATAGAAGGGGTTCAGCAGTCAGACCTCCAGCAACGTAAGCCAGGTTCCCTGGTTTATTCCACTAGGATTAAAAGGTTCTGTTTTGTGTTCTCTGAATAAAGTCCTTTAACTCATCAGTGCTCATTCACTGCTGTTCCAGACTGCACATGACCAAAACAAGGATCTATACTCAACTACAAAGCCCTCCTTGGAAGCCTGAGCTCGAGAATCAGTCAGAAAACAGCTGGCCAAGGAAACCTGGGAAAACGGGCTGGATCCCAAAGGACATCACAGCAATATTTCATTGTATGGAGAGTTCAGCCTGCTGCTGGGAAATCATAGGGAACACTTAGAAAATAATTTTAAAAGAGTTTTTGTTTTCACACAGCCCTGTGAACAATGCTCAGTGATTCAGCCAGAAATCAATCACGATCAGGACTGTCACCCACAAGCACCTCAAGATACTTTAGCAAATGCACAGGTGTTGAATCTTGGTCACTGCTGAAGAGTTCCAAGACAATGACCCCAGTAAGAGGAAACTGCAGAAAACCAGACTAAACAGAGAATTGTCAGACATCTAACTTTTTTGTAGAAGACAGAAGACTTCAGACATTTTAACCAGAACAGAGGAATATTAAAAAAAGATCTCTTAGCCTACAAGACAGTTTTAACACCCCAGGAAGACATCCAGATTCCTAAGTTGAAAGTGATTTTTCAAAGAAATGAAAGAGTAGCTTTTCAGCTACTCTGCAAAGCTCCTCCACCTCCTGAGGAAGGGAGCTACCATTGGCACATTTAAGTGGAGCAGTGACCTCTCAGGTGTGCAGACTCTTCACTGCACAGCAGCTCTGGGTTTATACAATAGAAAGCAAGTTGCAAAGTTGAGAAACAGGAAGCTGAATTGCAGCTGGGGTGTAGATAAAATGACTGGTTTGGAAAGTCACCCTCAGCAGCAATCCTGCCAGGGACAAGCAGGGAAGCAGGAATTTGCCAAAGGCAGAGCTCTGGAGTTATGAAACGATGGGATTCTGACTGGGAGTACCAATGACATGAATCAGTGGGGCAGGGGATGTCACATGGGTGGTTATGCAGAAAGAATGTCCAAGACCTGCAGATGGCCTGAAGCTGAAATGCCATGTCAAGGAGCCATGATTCCTACATGGAACAGTTGTAGGAATCTTCACAGCTGTTGCTGCACTCATGTGCCCTGTGGAAATTCAGGCAATTCAAGCCATTCTCCTACACTAGGAGTACAGAATATATAGAATATATCTTACACAGAATACTGTATTAGACTTTCCACTGATGTCATATAATTTATTATTTAACAGCAATTGAACTGTGCAGTCTCTCTTATTAACTTAAGGACATAACGATGCTCCTAAATCTAACTGCTGAAGAATTCACCACGAGAGGCCACGGGAGGAGGCACTGAGATTGCAGTTGTAAGAAAGCACCAGTCTTCTGCTTTGTTTATATTGGTTAGCAATAAAACTCTAATAAATCTATACAATTAACACTAAATCTGTGAAAATAACTGGCACAGAGAATGACTCCTCAATGAGAGCTCAGTAGCGAAGACTAAATGTCAAAAGCTAATTGGTCTGGAGCCTCCTACAACCAGAAGAGTCAGGGTGGAAGAAATTATTTTAGTTACCTTCTCTTTTACAAGGCAGACATTTCTGAGGACTGAAGTTACCACGAGAGGCAAACCCTCACACTCCTTACATGTAATTCTACCCCATCCCATTTATACTGGGAATTATTTCCAGAATTCTTAGAAATAAATACCATTTTTCTAGCCTAAACAGGAGAAACACTTTTCTTCCCTAAGTCAGGCTCACACTGAGGACAGCTATTAGATTTCCTTTTGATGGATTTCTCTCCTGTATTTCATCCACCCAGGGTTAGTAGGCTAGTTGCAGGAAGTATATTTGGCAACAACAGAGCTGTGATTATCACAATCATGGCTTTCTGCTTTTGCCTGCTCAGGAAGCAAACAAAAACTATTGAATCTGGACCATTGCACAGCACCTGGAAAACCCTGAAAGACGTGTGTGCACTCACATTCATCAGGATTTTTTACAAAGATGATGAAATTTCTTCTTAGTGCCATGTCATGGACATGGCCTGATTTTTGGCATGGAAGGAAATAAATTGCCAGCAGTATCAGAAGGGAGGAAGAGCACACAATTCAATGTCACTTCCAAATCCATGAAAAGCATTTCAAGTTTTCGAGCTGTCAAGGTTTTCCTTTAACACTTGTCACCATAAACATACATAAAATATAGAGCATTTTTTATCATTTATTACCATATTTTATAGATAGACATATTTCTTTATATTATATCTATAGATAGATACAACAGCTTTGTACTTGAGGGACACCATGACTCTGGATTTTGCACAGTTAGACTTTAGTGGTGGTAAAACATCCCCTATTCTTGCTCAGTCCCAAAGAGCCATGTTCAGAACCCAGCAGTTTCAGTCAGACACAGGAGCTGCTGTTTGGAAGTTTGTCTTAGTTCCACATTAGAAGTAGGCATAATTCTGAATGCAGATGAAGCAAAAGAGGAGAAACAAAAATATAGTAGGAAAATTAACAATTCCTGTTCCTAAACATGCTGAAATTATTTCACAAAGTTTTGTACCTCCCTAAATCAGACTGGGCTTGGTGTATTTGAGCACTCTCGTGTTTCCAGCTGTCCTTTCACCAGGATCCCTTGCAAAGCAGAGTATTGCTCAAGTTGTTATTAGATTAATCTGACCTAGTTTAGTATTTGAAATTAATTCTCTTCAGAAATCTATCCAGAATGACAACTCAAGGAGATCTGGAGCTTAAGGAAGAAAATCCAACCATCCCACAGGCCTTTTGGCAAAGTTCCTAAGCTTTTCTTACCCAAGTGTTCAAATTTTGGACAGACATAACATCGTTATAAGACAGTTATAACAATAAGTGCTGTAATACAATTTGGAACAAAATAAAACTCACACAAAAAGATCAATTTTACACTAGGCTAGCCAGGACATTTCACAAAGAATTCCTATGTATCACAACTCAGAGGGCCATAAAATTGAAGGAGAATTAAATAATGTCTCGGTGCTTCAAGTAACAAAAAAAAGCAGATTTAAAATTGTATTTGTCAGGCAAAGTAATCAGCAGTGGAATATAAAGCACATAAAGACTATAAGAACAGAATTAATTTACAATTTTAAGCAGGTATTTCCATCTTTGATGGCATAAACAAGTAACTAGCTAGCAATTTTTGTTCAAATTAAGTAAAAAAAGAGGCGGTTTTAAGCTTGATTTAAATCAGAAAAAAACTAAAAAACAGATGAAGTATTTCTTGAAGCTTGAAAACTTAATTATTCTGAAACATGTTCAGGCTTTGGAGCAAAGTAAGAACAAAGCCAACAGAACATCAGCAGATTCTAAGGAGATGTTTTACAGGTTGGTTTGTTTGGGGTCAGGATGTTCCTTTGGAGTTTCTCTAAATGCCTTTTTTAAAATAAAATCAGTTCAGAAGACTGAGATGACATCCAAGTGCCAGCCACAAGGCACAAAGCTGTGTTCAACCTCATTTTGAAATTCCATTCATTTAAACTTCACCTTTTTAGGTCTGTTTCTCATAATTTTGAATATGTAAACAGTAATACCACATAAAATGCCAAAAGAGGGTTTGTTTATTATGACTATTTCAGCTGAAAGCATTTTAAATTAAACCTCTGGCTTAAAGAGTATTTGCAAGCCAAGGAAATCAGCTGGCAGAACTGAGCTGTAAAACACAATAGTGGCTTAAGTGATTATTAGAATAAAGAGCTGTACCAAAGCATCTTATCTCTGGCTGCAGAATAATTGCTTATCCAAAACATCCAAGGTATTTTCCTCCTAATACTTGTAGACATTGTACAGAGGATGGGAGTAAATGGAGAAAAGCACTGAATCCAGGCAAACTGACACTGGCATGGGGGGATGTATTCCAAGAACAGATAAATGCACCACTTCCTACCCACAGCCCATTTTTAGACAAAAAGCACAGAGAAAGTTGCTGCTCTAACTAAAAAAAACCACAAAACAATCCCATGAAGAATGGATTTTAGTTTTAGCTAAATACTTTCTTATGCAGATCCTACGTGACTATTCCATCTCCACTGGAGATTACTCACTGGCAACAAATGATAAACTCACTTTTATTTCTTTTTTTTAACCTAACATCTTCAGTCAGATTCAGCTTTCCCATTACTGCTGTCAATCCAGCTGTGTGGATACTCTCCAATTAAAATGTTTATTGAATATCTCAACATAAAAACACCTGCCCAGGGCTCTATAGTACACATATATTGTATAGCACAAGTACCATGCCAAATAATGTCTGCACTCTGTACTCAGGCCAGCTATTATCAGCAGAGAGATGCTTCTGGCTCAATAAAAAATAGGGCATTTTCCAGTAATGTAAAGAGCATGAATACATGTTTATTATTAGATAAGAGCTTTATCTGTTTGCCTTTTAAACAATTCTAAACGAGCTTACTTATAAAAAACAAGTATGATCCTAAAGGGTACATAATTTCCTTTTACCCCTCAGCTTTGTATCCATTAGTCTTCAAGTAAATCGATGCATTTTAAACTGTCCTTTGTATCCATGATAACTGTGGGTTCTGAAAGAGTAGAGACTTCATTGCACTAAGCTTGGTTTATAAAAACAAGGCATCTGTTTGTCAGGAAAAACAGGACTAATTTATAATCTATAATTAAGATGTAAGGAAATCCCAAGCTGTTAAATTTTTTTGAGCTAGCCTAAAACATTACATTAATTCTCTCAACCTCCATCCTACAGGTACAAGAGGAAAGTACCTAAAATAAATAAATAAACTCAGTCATTTTTTCCAACTTTGTTGAGTTTTTGTTATTATAGTCAGGCTTAGGAAAAGGAAGCTTCTTAAACAAAACACAACTGCTGGAAAGAGCAGTATTTGCCTTGTCACTATGGCTTGCAGGGAGCAGAATAGTCTTGATCACAAAGGGCAGAAAAACTTGGCTTTGGGAACTTTGAAAGGGAGGGGATAGAATGAAGCTGACACAAGTTGGTGGCCTGAAGTCCCTTGTGAGACACTGACACTGTACAGGCACTGCCACCCACACCTCAGGGGAGGGACAGCTCATTTAGGTCAGTGGGAAATGGACATTTTCTGGAAATCTGAAAATTATCACCAGCTCCTGAAGTTTTGTGCAAAATCCCAGTGTGTAACACCCAGGTATTTTGCAAAGTCACCTGGCTGCAAACCTCAGTCTCCAACAAATGAAGTGCAGCTCAGCTATGAGGATTTTACTGTAACATCTGTACAACATAATAGGTAATTAAAAACAAGTTATGTTGCCTAAAATTGATTACAACCACACGCAGTAACTGCTTTAGACTTTGAAGCTGTTTTTAAAAGAAAAAGTCCACCACATAAAACACTGCCCAAAAAACCCCTTGCAAGGTAGTTTTAATGAATCTTTCATGGTTCAATAAGCTATTGTATTAGGTCATTCTCCTGATGAAGCAATGCTCCAATCTCATTATATTTAGTCAGAAAGAAATAAGCTGCTAGTGCTATTGGATTTCTTATAATTAGTTCAAAAGCAATTTTTTGGAATTTCCTTTCATGGGGCTTTGGGGGGGGGAGAAAAAAAAGTTGAGACAAAGAATATTGTGCTATATTTAAGTAAAATACTGTGCCCCACACACAATAATCATTCCTTTAACATCCCCATAAAGCTGGGATGTGCTTTAAGCTTTGGGGTAAGTCAGCCTCTTTCTGCTACATCCTTCCTTCCCCCTCCTGTCCTCTCTGCTTTTCCAAACAGCAACCCTGAGAACGAGCTCAAATGGCTGAAAGCTCCAAAGGAAAAACACCAGGCAGTCCCCATAGCTGGTGGCAATTAATAGAAAGTGAATCAGTTGCTTTGTGCAGCAGATAAAGGAAAAGCCCAGTCAGAATAACCTGCCTCATCACAGCATTGTGTTCCCAACAGAAATTAATTTTGGGAGCTGTGGGAGCTTGCAGCAAACATGTGAGGGCTAAAAAGACCTAATGCCATCATCTCAGCATGGAGAGGAAGATTGAAAGGTGCTTTCAGAATCACGCTTGCAGGCTCTGGGTAGGGACAATGTTTTCCCCCCGTGGTCTTTGTGAAAAAAAAGAGTATAATAAATAGTGCCACATGTCTTCACAGCTGGAACATCTGTGCCTGAGAGGCTGGCACAAATTCATAATCTTACATGACCACATGAATCTAGCTCTAATTGACAGACAGACAGAAATCCTATCGATTTTCCCTGGGACTGCAGCTTCTCAGACTTGAAGTGCTAAATTGTGTTAAAAGAGCACGAGATTTCTCAAGCATTCACAGAGGAAAAGCATTCTCACATTTTATCATCTATACCCAATTTTTCATATGAGCCCAAAGGCAGTCTGCACAAGTTGATATAAAGGCATCTAATGAAGGTTGCTAAATACACAGGAACTCATTAAGTGCCTGCTTCAAAGGAGCTGGAGTCTGGAAGAGCCTTTAACAACACCAAATATGCTTATCCTGCTTCTGGGTAGAAATCTGCTGTGAACACAGCCAGAAATGGGCTCACTGAACTCCAGGGAGTTCTTCAGTTCTGGTCTCACATGAGATACAACGTATGTAATTGCAAGTTCTTGTGTGTAGGTGATAAACAGTATGTCCAGGGAAAAAAAAAAAAAGAGGCTATTTTATAAAACTACAGGTTCTTATTCAACATGCTGAAGGCACTTAAAAGTTTTACAGTGAAGCATGAACTGTACTACCCCAATTAAACACAACTGGCGGCAGCAAAAGCCCTCTCAGATTTTCAAAACCTCCACTCTTCTCCCCACATTCACGTTTCCTCTAGATTCAAGATTATTCTAGAATAAATTCCTAAAGACATCATTCCATCTTGATACCAGCCAGTGCTTCTCTTATTCCCACTAAACTGTGTTTTGCAGGAAAATATTTCTCGATAGACAACTCCAAAACATTTCACAGATATACTTCATAAAAAAAGAAAATAATAGGTTTGCTAAGGAATTCACAGGCCTGCCATGCATAACTAAAAACCTCTTTCAGCTGTGATCAAGACATCTTCTGTATTTATAAATTTTGAACATTAAGTGTTATTTACTGGGTAGAAACTTAGTTTTTTGGTTTGTTTTCTTATTTGTTTGTGTTTGTGAGGGGTTTTAGCTTGTTTGAGGTTTTTTGGGGTTTAAGACAAAAAACATGCTGTGGTAAGATTGGGAGTTTTTTTCCACGGCTTAATTTCTTGCTTTGGGGAGCACTGCCTTTTTAACCTATTTACATAAGAGATTCAGGGATACACTGAGACACACTCTGAAATCCTGCAGAGACAGACAGGGACCTGCCTTCCCTGTGTCCTGGACTCCTACCCCTCATTCCCACTCCTGGAAACACTTTTGA
>VWYE01005336.1:8826-21312 GCA_013398995.1 Alaudala cheleensis
ATTCCAATTTTTTCCACTTTTTCCCCCACAATCCCCATTTCCTCCCCCAAAACTCCCATTTTCCCTGATTTTTTCCATTTTCTCACCAAAATTCCCTTTTTTCCCCCATTTCTCCCATTTTTTCATTTCTTCCTTTTTCTCCCATTTCCTCCCCGATTTTCCCCCAAAATTCCCATTTCCCCCCAAAATTCCCTTTTTTCCCCTCCACAAATTCCCATTTCCCCTCCGAAATCCCAGATTTCCCCTGCCAGAATTCCCCTTTCCCCCCCATTTTCCTCCCAAAAATTCCCTTTTTCCCATTTCCCCATCAAAAATCTCAGATTTCTCCTCCAAATCCCGTATTTCTCCCCATTATTCCCATTTTTTTCCATTTCCCTCCAAAATTCCCATTTTCCCCACTTTACCCCCAAAATTCCCGTTTTTATCTGATTTTTTTCGCATTTCCCCCCCAAAATTCTCATTTTCCTCACCCAAAACTCCCATTTTCCCCCCCAAAATCCCCATTTCCTCCCCCACATTCCCATTTTACCCCCCAAAATCCCATTTTCCCCCCCAGAATTCCCATTTCTCCCCACCTGGTTCAGAGATTGGCTGAAGATCTGTTGTTTTTCTGTCAATCCCGTCCCGTTTTTCCGGAATCGCGCCCATTGGAAAATCCCTCCTGGGAATGGGAATTCCTGAGATCCTAAAAAAAAACTTGAGATCAAAATTCCCAAAGTTTTTGCCCATGGAATTCCATGGATTCTCCCAAAATTCCCATTTTTTTCCCGGGATTTTTTCTCCTTTTTCCTCCCATTTTTTCACCCACATTTTTCCCTTTTTTATTTCATTTTTTTCCTGATTTNTTTCACCCAAATTTTCCCCTTTTTAATTTCATTTTTTTCCTGATTTTTTTTCTTTTTATCCATTTTTTTTCCCAAATTTTCCCTTTTTTAATCCCTTTTTCCCCCCACTTTTCCCTCTTTTAAAATCCCATTTTCCCCCAAATTTTCCCCTTTCTTATCCCATTTTTCCCCCAATTTCCCCCCTTTTTAAATGCCAATTTATCCCTGATTTCCCCCCCCCTTTTTTTTTTTGCTGAAATTCCCGTTTTTCCCAAGGTTTTCCTTGTTTTTTGCAGGGAAAAAAAAAAAAAGGGAAAAAATAGGGAGTAATCAGGGAAAACTGGGAAAAATCAGAGGAAAAAATGGGAGGAAATTAAGAAAGAAATGGGAAAAAATCAGGAAAAAATGGGGAAAAATTGGGAAAAAGTCAGGGGAAAATCAGGAAAAACTTGGAAAAATCAGGGAAAAAATCAAGAAAAATTGGGGGGAAAATCAGAGAAAAATGGGAAACAATAGGGAAATATAAGGAAAAAATGTGGGAAAAAAATCAAGGAAAATTGGGGAAAAAATCAGCAAAAATGTGGGAAAAATCACCGAAAAACCAAGAAAAAACTATGGAAAAATCAGGAAAAATCCCAACAAAACCCAAAATAAAACCCCCAAATCCAATTTTTCCATGGAATTCTGGGAATTCCCCACCTGGGAGGTCGTAGAAGAACTTCCAGACCTGGGAATCTGGGGATTGGGGGAAGCTGGAATTGTGGATGAGCTGCTCCAGGTTTTTGGGGAGGTTGATGGCCTGGTCCTCTTCTGGTTTCTGGAATGTTCTGATGAATCCAACGCCTCCTTCAGGCTGGAAAAACAGGGAAAAAACATGGAAAAACGTGGCAAAATCACGGAAAAGGTGAGATTCAAATTCATAGAATTTTGCCCGTAAAATTTCAAATTTTCTGCTCAAAATTCCTGGTTTTTTACACCCAAAATTCCTTTTTTCCTCCAGAAATTTTGTTTTTTCCCCAAAATGCCCTTTTTTCTCCAAAAAATTCACATTTTTCCTGCCAAATTCTCTTTTTCCCCCAGCAACTTCTTTTTCCCGCCCAAAATTCCCATTTTTCCCCCAAAAAACCTCATTTTCTCCTCTCAAAACTCTCTTCTTTTCCCACCATCTTTCCCTCTTTTCCCGCCAAAAATCTCTTTTATTTTACACCAAATTCCCTTTTTTGACCCCTCAAAATTCCCTTTTTTCCCCCCTCAAAATTCCCTTTTTTCCCCCCTCAAAATTCCCTTTTTTCTACACTGAATTCCCATTTTTTCTCATCCAAATTTCCCATTTATTTCCCCCAAATTCCCAGTTTTCTCCTAAAAATTCCCTTTTTGNGAATCAGAAAAAAAAAATGGGAAGAAATCAGAAAAAAAAAAAAAGGAAAAAAAAAATGCTGGAAAAAAAGGGGAAAAAACGGGGAAAATCAGAAAAAAATTGGAAACAAATCAGAAAAAATCGGGAAAAATGACCAAAAAATGAGAGAAAATTGACAAAAATAGAGAAAAAAAAAATAGGAAAAGTGAAAAAAAAAGGAAAAAAGGGGGAAAATAGGAAAAAATGGGGGGAAATTTAAAAAAGGGAAGAACTAAAAAAGCTGGGGAAAAACTGGGAAAAAAGGAAAAAAATTGAAGGAAAAATGGGGGAAAAATGGGAGAAAATCAGGAAAAAGGGGAAAAAATCAAAAACATGGGGGAAATGGGGAAAAAGGGAAAAAGAACTGAAGAAAACTGAAAAAGAGAAAAATGGGAATAAAAAAGGAAAAACTAAATAAAAAAGAAGAAAATAGGAAAAAATGGGGGGAAATTTAAAAAAGGGAAGAACTAAAAAAGCTGGGGAAAAACTGGGAAAAAAGGAAAAAAATTGAAGNCTTTGAGGAAATGATGCCAAACCTTCAAGGCCCTGGCAGCCACGTCCTGGGGTGTGCTGTAGAAAACATCATCCACGTCCAGGCTGAGCAGCTCCTCGTGGGTGGAGAAGAAGAGCAGCAGGAGCAGCTCCTGGGAGCCCACGTTCCTCAGCCAGTGCACCGAGTTCTGGGGGATGAAAATCACCTGGCCCTGGGACACGTGGAAGGTGACAGCCTCGGACGCGTCGGGGCAGATGATTCCCACCCACGCCGTGCCCTGGGGAAGGAAACAGAGAGGTTTTGGGGGATTTTTCTATTTTTTTCTCATTTTTTCCAAATTTTCCAAATTTTTTCTCATTTTTTTACAATTTTTTCCCAATTTCTTCTGAGTTTATTCTAATTTTTGTCATATTTTTTTAAAATTTCTTCCAAATTTTCCTGGGTTTTTTCCTAGGTTATTTCCCAATTTTTCCTGATTTTTTCCCATTTTTTTCCAATTTTTTTCCAATCTCTCTCCCATTTTTTCATCAATTTTTCCCATTTTTTGTCCTAGTTTTTTTTCCTGAGGTTTTTTCCCCCATTTTTTCCCTTGGTTTTTCCCTTTTTTTTCCTCATTTTCCCCAATATTTTCCCGGGTTTTGTCCAATTTTTTCTATATTTTCCCCATTTTCCCTTGTTTTTCCCTTTGTTTTTCCCCATTTTTTCCCATCTTTCCTATTTTTCCCATTTTTTTCCTGGGTTTTTTCCTGTTTTTTTTCTACTTTTTCCTTTTTTTTTCCTCTTTTTCCCCATTTTTTTCCATCTTTCCTATTTTTCCCATTTTTTTCCTGGGTTTTTTCCTGTTTTTTTCCAACTTTTTCCTTTTTTTCACATTTTCCCCAGTTTTTTTCCAATTTTCTTCCATTTTTACAACTTTTTTTCCTGTCTCTCCTAAATTTTTCCTTGCTTTTTAGAGTTTTTCCCTTTTTTTCCTGTTTCTTTTCCCATTTTCCTGGATTTTTTCCCTTTTTTCCCCCATTTTTTTCCCAATTTTTCCTCTTTTTGCATCTTTTTTTTGTGTTTTTTCCCCTTTTTTTCCCATTTCCCCCCCAGTTTTCCTGAATACTTTGGAAAAATAAAGGAAAAAGTCCTGGAAAAATGAGAAAAAAAATCAGAAATGATGAGGGAAAAAAACCAGAAAAAATTGGGGGGGGGGGGAAACAAAAAAAAAAAAAAAAAGGAAAAGAAGGAATAAAAAGAAAAAAGGGAGAAAAAATGGGATAAAATTAGGAGAAAAATCCTGGAGAAATGAGGAAAAATGAGGGGAAGAAATGGTAAAAAATGATCAAAAAATGGTGAAAAATCAGGGAAAAGTTGAAAAAAAAATCCAGACAGAAATTGGAAAAAATGAGGGGGAAATGGGAAAAAATCAGGAAAACAAAACCTGGAAAAAAGAGGGAAGAAATTGGAAAAAATCAGGAAAAAATCAGGAAACAGTCAGGAAAAAATCAGGAAAAAATCAGAAAAAGTAGGTAGAAAAATAGGATAAAATCAGGAAATAAATCTGGGAAAATGAGGAAAAAATTTGGGAAATATTCAGATAAAATGGGATAGAATTCAGGGGAAAATCAGAAAAAAAAAAACAACAAAAAAGGGGGAAAATAAGGAGAAAATGGGAGAAACTCAAGGAGAAGATCCTAAGAAAAAAAAAGAAAAAATTAAGAAAAAATAGGCAAAAGATACAGAAAAATCGGAGAAAAAAAAGAAAAAATCAGGAATAAATCAGAAAAAATCACAAAAATCGAGAAAAATTAGAAAAAAGGGAGAAAAATGGGAAAAATTAGGGGAAAAAAGAGAAAAAAAATAAAAGAGGGGGGAAATGGAATAAAATCAGAAAAAAAATGGGAAAGAATGGAAACAACCAGAAAAAATTGGCAAAAAAATGGGGGAAAAAGTGGGGAAAAGAAGAGGGGAATTTGGGGGAAAAACTGTGGGACTACCTGAAGGACGAATCCGTGCTCGTTGGCATTGAAATTCCAGTGAGGAGCTCGCAGCCCCCCAGGCCGGATCCGCACCATTGCCAAAGTGATCTGGGATTTGTGGGAGTGCAGGCTTTGGCCAAATTCCCCCACTTCCGGGCTCTCGTATTCCTGGGGATCCCGGCAGAATCGCGCCCATTGGATTTCTCCTCCTGGGTATTGATGCACCTGGGGAAAAACGGGGGTTTTGATGGAAGGTTTGGCACAAAGTCCCATTTTTTTATCCCCAAAAATCCCCTTTTCCCTCCTCAAACACACCTTTTGTTCCCCCCTCAAAAATCTGATTTTTTTATTCCCAAAATCCCCATTTTTTTCCCATAAAAATAGCATTTTTTTTTCCTCAAAATTCCAGTTTTTTTCCCCAAAATTCCCGTATTTTATCCTGCATTTTTGTGGGTTCTTCTGGGATTTTTTTCCTGACTTTCCCCCAGTTTTTTCCTGATTATTCCCCACTTTTTTCCCTAATTTTTCCCAAATTTTTTCCTGATTTCCCCCAATTTCTTTCTTAATTTTTGTGTTCTTTTTCTGATTTTCCCGATTTTATCCCATTTTCCCCCCAATTTTTTTTTTCAAATTTTTTCTGATTTTTCCCAATTTTTTTTCTAATCTTTCCCTGGTTTTTCCCAACTTTCTCCTGATTTTCCTTCTTTTTCCCGTTTCTTCTTGATTTTTCCTATTATACCCTATTTTTTCCTGATTTTATCCCATTTTCCAATTCTTTCTCTGAATTCTGCAAAATTTTTCCTAACTCACCCTGATTTTATCCAATTTTTCCTTTTTTCTGATTTTCCCAATTTTTTCGCGACTTTCCCCTGAATTTATCCAACTTTTTCCCCATTTTCCCCAGTTTTTTCCTGATTTTTTCCAATTTTTTCTGGTTTTTCCCTATTTTTCCCCATTCACCCGCATCTTACCTCATTTTATCCCGATTTTCCCATTTTTTCTGTTTTTCCCAAAATTTTCCTGATTTTTCCCCAAACTTACCCAGCTTTTTCTCAATTCTTCCCAATTTCCCCAATTGTTTTCTCACCTTTCCCTGATTTTTCCCAATTTTTTCCTCATTTTTCCAATTCTATCCAATTTTTTCCTGATTTTATCCCATTCTTCCAGATTCTTCCGAACTTTTTCCCATTTTCCCCAATTTTAACAATTTTCCCTTGATTTTTCCTTTTCTCCTGATCTTTTTCCATTTTTTTCCCAAATTTCACCCACTTTTTCCTGATTTTTCCCCTGATTTTACCCTAATGTTTTGTCTATATTCCCCCTTTTCCTCTTTCTTTTTCACATTTTCCTTCAGTTTTTTCCATTTTTTCCCTTCCTTTACCCATTTTTTATGATTTTTTTACCCAATTTCCCCCAATTTTTCTTCCTTTTTTCCCCTCATTTTCCCCCCTTGCTCCCCCCATATTTTCCCCATTTTTCCCCATTTCCCCCCAAAACTCCCCCTTTTTTCCACCTTCGATTTGCTCAGGTGATGCAAGAACTGAAATTTGGGATCCACTTTTCCCTGGGGAGCCTCCGTCCCTCCGGAATCCTTGGGCAATTCCCTGGAATCTGTAAAGACCAGGGAAAGCACCAAAACCCCAATAGTTGTGGTGATGATGGAGGCCAGGAGACAGAGCAGGAAAAATTTCAGCAGGGATCTTCTTGGCTTCTCCTGGAATTCCTAAAAATTTGACAAAAGGGATTTTTTCCCAATTTTTTTCCAGTGGTTTGCTCATTTTTTCTTATTTTTTCCTATTTTACTTCCCCTTTTTTTCCCGCATTTTTCCCATTTCCCCCCACTTTTTTTCCCATTTTTTCTTCAATTTTTCCCCATTTTTGTTCTATTTATTTTTTTCCTATTTTATTCCCGTTTTTCTCTCATTTTTGGGGAGCTTTCGGGGAATTTTTTGAGATTTTCTAAAGTTTGTTTGGGAAGTTATTTGAGAATTTTTTGCGGATTTTGGAGGATTCTTTCTGGAATTTTTTCAGATTTTTGGGAGTTTCTTTTTAATTCTTAGGGCATTTTTTTGGATTTGGGGGAATTTTGGGGGAATTTGTAGTGTGTATTTTTGGGAATTTTTGGTGAATATTTTGGGAATTTTTGGGGCGTTTTTGGGGAATTTCTTGGGAATGTTTTCAGAGATTTTTGGGGGGAATTTTTGGGTAACATTTTGGGAATTTGGGCAGAAATTTTAGGGGAATTTTTTGAGGAATTTTTTGTGACTTTTTAAAAAATTTCTGGAGCTTTTTTGGGTATTTTTTTGGGGGAACGCATTGGAGAGTTTCTGACGCTTTTTGGGGCATTTTTAGGCCTTTTTTGGTAATTTTTTGAGATTTTCTGAAAATTTTCTGGTATTTTTTGGGGATTTTTCAGGGAATTTTTCTTTGGAAATTTCTTTTGGAATTTCTGGGATTTTCTGGCAGAATTTTTGGGAATTTTGGGGGAATTTTTTTGATTTTCTGGCTTTTTTGGGGGAGGATTTATTTGGGATTTTTTTTTTTAATTTCTTGGGAATTTTTGGGGAGCTTTTGGAAATTTTGGGGGGATGTTTTGGGCATTTTTTTTTTTTAATTTTTAGGGATTTTGGGTGGGTTTTTTTTGGAATTTTTTGGTACCTCTTTTCTCCGGGATACTTCAGGAACGCTCTCACCTTGCATTTCAAAGGCCTGGTTTTCCATGGAGCTGTGGGAAAAAAAAATCCACGAATTATGGGAAATTTGTGAATTTCAGGAAGGGTTTGGGAATTTTGGGGGAGAAAAAATGGGAATTTTAAGGGAAAAATGGGGGGGGGGGGGAATGGGAAAATATGGAAAAAATGGGAAAAATCAGGAAAACAATTCAGGAAAAATCAAAATAAATGGGAAAAAATTGGGGAAAAATCAGGAAAAAAGGAGGGGAGAAAGGGATAAAATCAGGAAATAAAGGGGGAAAAATCCAGAAAAAAAAAAAAGAAAAGAGAGAACGATCAGGGGAAAATTGGGAAAAATCAAGGGAAAAAAACAGAGAAAAATATCAGGAAAAACTGGAAAAAAATAAAAAAAAAAAAAAGGAAAAAATCAGAAGTAAATCAGGGAAAAAGATCCAGGTAAAAATCAGAAAAAATCTAGAAAAAAAGAGAGAAAAATCAGGGTAAAACTGGGGAAAACCTGGGGAAAATCAGAGGAAAATAATCAGGGAAAAAGGGACTTCTGGGGAGAAAAAGAATTTTGGGGAAAAGGAGGGAATTTTAAAAGAAAAAAGGGAATTTTGGGGGGGAGAAAGAATTTTAGGACAAAAAAAGAATTTTTTGGGGAAAAAATGCGAATTTTTGGGTAAAAAAGGATGAAATTTGGAGAAAAAAAGGAATTTGGGGGAGAAAAATGAGGGCATTTGGGTAAAAAAGAGGGGATTTTGGGGTAAAATATTGGGACTTTAGGAGAAAAAATGAGGAATGTGGGGGTAAACGTTGCAAATTTTGGGGAAAAGGAATTTGGGGAAAATAGGAGGGAATTTGGGGGAAAATAGGAGGGAATTTTGCGAAGAAAAAAGTGAATTGTTTGGGGGAAAAAAAAGGAATTTTGGGGAGAAAAATGAAAATTTCAGGGGGAAAAAAGTGGATTTGAGAAGGAAAAAATGAGATTTTTGAGGGGAGAAAAAAAAGGAATTTTGGGGAGAAAAATGAAAATTTCAGGGGGAAAAAAGTGGATTTGAGAAGGAAAAAATGAGATTTTTGAGGGGAGAAAAAAAAGGAATTTTGGAGAAAAATGGAGGAATTTTGGGGGAAAACGTGAATTTTGGGGGAAAAGAGATGGAATTAAGGGAAAAGAAAGATTTTTGGGGAAAAGGAGAGAATTTTAGGAGAAAAAAGGTGATTTGGGGGGCAAAAAATGCAAACTGTTGGGGGGAAAAAAGAGAGCATTTTGGGGGGGAAAAAGAGGAAATTTTGGGGAAATATTTAGGGAGTTTTTTGGGGTGTAAAATGGGAATTCTGGGGGAGAAAAGTGGATGGCACCCACCTCGAGATGAAGGAGGAAAAAGCGGGAATCCTCCAGGTTCCGTTGTAATTTATCTCTGGGCCTCCAGGAAGTTGCCTCCTCCTGCAAAAGATTTCCTGGTTACGTCAAAAAACTCACAGTTGAGAAATCTGGAGCTGAGCCAAATCTTTTTTTTTTTTTAATTTTTCCCATTTTTTGGAGGCGGTCCCTCGAATTTTTTTTTTTTTTTTTTTTTTTACCTAAATTCCCTATTTTCTCTCCCCCAAAATTCAAATGTTTCCCTCAAAAAATTCTTTTCCTCTAAAATTCCTTGTTTTTCCCCCCCACTACATTTCTCATTTTTCTCCCCAAATTTCCCAATTCCCCCTCCAAAATTCCCTTTCTCCCACCCCCCACCAAATCCCCTCATTTTTCTGGCCAAAATTCCCATTTTTCCCCTAAAAAATTCCCTCTTTTTCTCCCCCAAAATTTTGTTTTCCCTCCAATTCCCAATTTTTTCCTTCCAAAATTCCCCCTTCCCCCCCCTTCCTCATTTTTCTCCCCAAAATTCCCTCCTTTCTTCTCCCCAAAACTCCCAATTTTGCAAAAAAAAACATCTTGGAAAAGTTGAGAAAATGCCTCTGGAAAAACACGATGACATCACTGGGTCATAGAAACAGGGAGATCAGGGAAAAATTCAGAAAAATGGGGAAAAAAGGGGGAGGAAATGGAAAGAAAATGAGAAAAAATTGGGGAAAATGGGAAAAAATGTGGGGAATGATGGGAAAAATGGGGGGAAATTGGGAAAAATGTAGGGGGAAAAGGGACTAAATGGGGGAAAAAAAATGAGGGAAAAAATGGGAGAAAAATGAGGTGGAAAATGTGGAAAATGGGAAAAAATGAAAAGGAGAAAAAACCTGGGAAAAGCAAGAGAAAATGGGAGAAAAAAACATAGGAAAAGGAGGGGAAATGGGGAAAAAAACTCTGGGAAAATGGAGAAAAATAAAGGGGGGGAAATGAGGGGAAATTGAGTAAAAATGGGGAAAAAAACTAGGAAAAATGGGGAAAAACTGAAAAAAAAGGGAAAACACCTGGGAAAACCAAGCAAAAATGGGGAATAAAACATGAAGAAAATGGGCAGCAAAATGGGGAGGAAAGGGGAAAAAAAAAAGTGGGGAAAAAAGGGAGTAAATGGGGGAAAAAAAAGGAGGGAAAAGGGAAAAAAACACATGAAAANACTATGAGAAAAATGGGAAAAAAACTTGAGAAAAAATGGGGGGACATGGGAAAAAAACTGGTAAAATTAGGGAACAAAACTGGGAAAAATGGGGAAAAAAAGACGAAAAAACCTTTGGGAAAAGCAGGGGAAAATGGGGGGAAAGGTGGGAAAAACAGGGAGGAAAATGGGAAAAAAATTTAAAAATGGGAAAAAATTGGGGAAAAAAGGGAGGAAATGGGGGGAAAGGGGGGAAATGGGAAAAAATCCTGGGAAAATGGGAAAAATTTGGAGAAAAAAAGAGGGGAAATGAGGGGAAAAAGGAAAATAAACCTGGGAAAACGGGAAAAATTGGGGGAAAATTGGGGGAAAAAACTGGAAAAATTAGGGAAAATGGGGAATAAAAATGAGAAAATTGGGGGAAATTGGAGAAAAAACTGAGGGGAAAAAAGGGAAGAAGAAAGGAAAAAACCCAGAGCTCATCCTCAATTTCTTGGACTGGATCCAACCCTGGCCACACCCAGAGCTAAAAATATCTTGAGGAGGAAGCAATCAAACCTTGGGAAGAGACCAAGAAACACAAAACCCTCCCTGAGGCAAATTTCAGAGGTTTTCTGACTTCATTGCTGGGAATTCCTGCGGAAAATGAGAATATTCCGTGCTTTTTCCCCAAAAATTTGCATTTTCCCCAAAATTCTGAGTTTTTTCCCACAATTCCTCTTTTTTCCCTCAGAATTCCTCTTTTTTTCCCTCAAAATTCCCATTTGTTTTTTCTTCAAAGTTCCCATTTTCCCCCTCCAAATTCCCAAATTCTTCCAAAATCCCAAATCCCCCAAATCCTTCCAAAAGAATTCAAAATTTCCATTTTTTTTCACCCAAAATTCCCAAACCCTTCCCGAAATGCCCAAAATTAAAAAAAAAATCCCCCAAAAATTCCTAAAAATTTCCCCCAAAATCTGCCAAAAGATCCCAAAAATTCCCTAAAACAATCCCCAAAATCCTCAAAATTCCCCCTAAAAATTCCCAGAAATTCTCCAAAAACTCCCCCAAAATCACCTGAAAATCCAAAAAAAAAAAAAAAATCCCCCAAATTAAAAAGAAAATCCCAAAAATCCCCCAAAAAATCTCTAAAAAAATTCCCAAAAAATGAGAAAAAACTGGGGAAAAATGAGGGAAAAAAGGGAGAAAAACAGAGGAAAAAATGGTGAAAAACTTTATAAAAAAGCAGAAAAATGGGAGAAAAACAGGGGAAAAAAGGGGGAAAATGGGAAAAAATAAAGGAAAAATAGGGAAAAATCTGGGGGAAAATTCAGGGAAATTTTTTTAAATGGGAAAGAAATAATGTGAACATCAAGGGGAAAAAAACAGGAAAAAAATTTTTAAAAGGGAAAAAAAATCAGGGAAAATCAGGAAAAAAAATCAGGAAGAACAAAAAGGAGAAAAGAATTTTTAAAGAGAAAAAACAAATCAAAAATCAGGAAATTTGAGATAAAGCTGTTGGAATTCATCCAAATCTGGATTCTTGACTAACTCCTTAAAATTTGGGGGTTTAATTTTTTCTGGGATATCTGGGAGAGGCTCTGAAGGTTCCTGGCAGAGAGAGAAATTTCCTTCTTCCTTGTGACACTTAACTTGGAAAAATTCCAAGATTTTCTCATTTTTGGACTCCAAAAGGCCTCAGAATGAGAGGAAATCCTTCCCAAAATTTCAGATTTTTAGTGGGGTTTTTGGGGGATTTTTAAGGTAAGTTTTAGAGAATTTTGGAGGGGTTTTAATGGGATCTTGGGGTAATTTGGGGGGAATGTTTTGGAAATTTTCTTAAGATTTGTTCAGATTTTATTGGGGGTTTTGGGGATTTTGAGGGGAACTTTTAGGAATTTTCCATGGAATTTATTTTGTGTGATTTTTGGGGTTTTTAAGGAATTTTTGACGAGTTTAATGGAATTTTTACGGGGGTTTTATGGGATTTCTGAGGGGGATTTTTACAGAATTTTNTTTTGGGGGGTTCTCAGGGATTTCTGAGGGGACTTTTATGGAATTTTTGAGGAGGATTTTTACAGAATTTTGGAGGGATTCTGGATGGGTTTCCTGAGATTTTTTGGAGGGGTTTTGGAATTTTTGGGGGAACTTTTAGGAATTTTCCATAGTTTTTAATGGGATTTTTGGGGGGTTTTGATGGATTTTTACAGACTTTTTTAAGATTTTAAAGGAATTTTTTGGGAATTTTTGAGGGTTTTAATGGAATTTTTGAGGGGGATTTTTACAGAATTTTGTGGGGATTTTGAAGTGGTTTCTTGGGGTTTTTTTGAGGATTTAAGGGGTTTTTTTTAAAGGAAATTTTTGGATTTTTTGGGGGGATTTTGCGGAATTTCTTTGGAGTTTTTATTTTAGTTTTTTGAGTTTCTTTACAGGGTTTTTTGGGGGGTTGGAATGGTTTTTTAATGAACTCTTAAGACATTTTATAAAACAAACTTTATATTTCTGGGAATTTTAATGGATTTTTCACTGTAATTATGGCGGACTTTTAAAAGGAATTTTCAAGGGTTTTTGGAGGGAGTTTTATGGACCTTTTAGAGAATTTTAAAAGGAATTTTAGAGAA
>VWYE01005337.1:3655-16946 GCA_013398995.1 Alaudala cheleensis
AAAAAAAAAAGCTGCTGTTGGATTGGGAATGTCCCGGGCTTGTCCTTGGGATCCAAGTGCCACCTTGTGTTCACACGCTGCATTTCAGGAATTTTTTCCCTCAAATTCCTCAAAACCCGCAGCTCCTGCTCCTCCATAGAAATGCTTGGAGAGGAGTTTGTATCATTGAAAACCGAATTATCGGCAAATTGAAACACCAGCAAAGCCGTTTCGTGATAAATAAAGCTGGAGATTCATAAATCCGAGCTGTTTGCTCAGTGAATTATTGGGGTTTACTGTAAAATTCACTTCTAGTCCCTCCAGTGGGATGCAGCCATCACCCTCCTCATCCCTCTCCCAACAGGATGAACCTCAGAAGAATTAGAGCTGATCAAAATTTTTATTTTATTTTATTTTGTTTTTATTTTAGCAGAAAACGGGACTAGGAAGTTGTAGGTTTGCAGAAAAATAATGGGGTTTTTACACCAAATTGTTCAGGAATTGAATTTGAATTTCCTGAGATCAGTTTTAAAAGGTGGAAAAGCTAAGGGGCTCATCTTGAAATATTTATAAAGCTTTAAGATAAAAGTTTTATTATTTAATAATGGAGCTACAATTTGGAAGGAAATAAATAAAAAACTAAAATCAGAGTTGGGACCACATGGAATATCTGGGAGTCAGGACCTGCCCCAGGTCCTGGCAGTCAGCTCTTGGTGCAAAATCACCTCTCAATTCACCATGACTTCCATGGAGGGGGTGGTTTGTTGTGAGTTTGTGGTTTATTATGAGTGTGTGGTTTATTGTGAGTGAGTGGTTTATTGTGAGATTTGAAGTTTATTGTGAGTTTGTGGTTTGAGTGTGTGGTTTATTGAGTTTGTGGTTTGTTGTGAGTTTGTGGTTTATTGTGAGTTTGTGGTTTATTTTGAGTGTGTGGTTTATTGTNTATTGTGAGTGAGTGGTTTATTGTGAGATTTGAAGTTTATTGTGAGTTTGTGGTTTGAGTGTGTGGTTTATTGAGTTTGTGGTTTGTTGTGAGTTTGTGGTTTATTGTGAGTTTGTGGTTTATTTTGAGTGTGTGGTTTATTGTGAGGTTTCTGAGTTTATTGTGAGGTTTGTGGTTTATTGTGAGGTTTGTGAGTTTGTGGCTTATTGTGAGATTTGAAGTTTATTTTGAGTTTGTGGTTTATTGTGAGGTTTGTGGTTTATTGTGAGTTTGTGGTTTGAGTGTGTGGTTTATTGAGTTTGTGGTTTGTTGTGAGTTTGTGGTTTATTGTGAATTTGTGGTTTGAGTGTGTGGTTTATTTTGAGTGTGTGGTTTATTGTGAGGTTTGTGGTTTATTGTGAGGTTTGTGGCTCACTGTGCTCAGCAATCCAAACCCTCCACCCTCCTGCAGGTAAAAATGTGGTTAAAAAAAACAATTCAGCCACTTTAGCACAAACCCGTGGCTTAGCACCTACTGCCACTTCATTTAAGCGTTTCTTTGCGTGCAGAAAAAGCTGATTAAAAGGAGATAACTCCTTCCACGAGCTCAGAGAAACATCGTGGGGTTGGATTGAAGGGACCTTAAATCCCATCCCATCCCACCCCAGCCATGGCAGGGACACCTCCCACTGTCCCGGGTGGCTCCAAGCCCTGGATTTGGTCACTTCCAAGGATCCAGGGGCAGCCACAGCTTCTCTGGGAATTCCATTCCAGTCCATCCCCACCCTCCCAGGGAGGAATTCCTTCCTTTTTCTGTTCCAGCCCTGCCAGTTTTCAGCCATTCCCTTTGTCNCCTTTTCTTGTTCCAGCCCCGCCAGTTTTCAGCCATTCCCTTGTCCTGTCGCTCCATTCCGTGTCCAAAATCCCTCTGTGTCAGCCCAGTGGTAAAACACCAACGCTGGGACCTTCCCTGGCTGAATCCCTGCTGGAATTCGCTGCTCCTGAGCTTGGAGGAGAGTTAATCCCATTTAAATGTGAATATTATCCAGCTTTCCTCCCTGCAGGGCTTTATCCCAGGGTGCTGAACTAAGCAGAGTGGTTTATCAGCTCAGTTATTATCAAAAGGTATAAACAACAATGTTTGCGCTGTAAATAAAAGGGGGAAGCAACAGATAACAAAATCTCCTGCTTGAAAAGAAGAGGAAACTGAATTAAATCACAGTTATTCCTGCACAGTCCCAATTCCCCTCAGGACTAACGAAGCTCCCTCCAGCCATTCCTTTTCCCTGCCCAAAAATGCCAATATCCAGCAGAGATTCCTCTGCCTGGAGCTCAGCAGTTCAGGATTTGTGACAGGAGCATTTAACAGCACATTTTCCCCTTATCAGTCGCTTTTTGTGCCTTTTTTTCCCCTCAAAATTCGCATTTAAACTCCAGCCACCGGCTGCTTCTCCCCTCAGCGGCCTAGTGAAGGGAACGCGTTCGCCGGGAAATCAGCATCATCCTCTGAGGGGAAAAATCGGATGAAAAGATGAAATCCTCACACGAGAAGGCAAAAAACATCCTTGTTATTCCTCAGACACTGCAGCCCTTGTTCGGTCTCTGCTGGATGAAAAGTTAAACTCGACCTTTGTGCTCCTGCCAAGGTCGGCCCGTGCTGCTCCTGCAACTCAGGCTCGCCTGGGGCCTGCTTTACCTCACAAAAAAAATAATATAAAGAGTCTTAAAACTTGAAGAAATTGAAAAGTTTGGGCCAGTTCTTCATCATTTTAATTTTTCCCTGCTTTTCCATCCATCTGGTGGGAATCTTGGAGAGGTGGAGATGTGGGTTTGGAGCTGTTTCCCAAGGGTTCTGCTCCAAACCTGCTCCATCACCCTCCAGAATTTATCCTTCTGGATTTTTAATTTTTAATTTTTTTTTTTTTGGTCAAAAAACACAGAAAATTTGGGTTCCTCCCATTCTCCAAAGCAGCTTCCAATGGGTCACCTCAGCCAGTCCATGCCCGAGTTTAAAAGTGAATTTCTGTAGCCAAAGCAGCGCACAAAAACACACAGGAAAAACACAGCCCAAGGAACTTCAATAAAGAGCTGAGCTCCAAAACCCTTATTTTTATATTTAACTAGGGCTTCATAATGTCATTAAAAATTTAGGTCGAGCACACCATGTCCAAAGGAACAGGAGGGTGGAATTATCTGCCAGGAATTGCTGTCCACTGTCGGGTAGCAGCAGGTAGCAGTTAATTGAAAAGTGCCTTATCTCTAATTATTCTGCTCCATCCTCCTTAGAAGCCCCATTAGAGCGAATACACAAGGAACAGCCTTAAATACTCTCNTTTAGCACAAACCCGTGGCTCAGCACCTACTGCCACTTCATTTAAGCGTTTCTTTGCGTGCAGAAAAAGCTGATTAAAAGGAGATAACTCCTTCCACGAGCTCAGAGAAACATCGTGGGGTTGGATTGAAGGGACCTTAAATCCCATCCCACCCTCCTGCAGGTAAAAATGTGGTTAAAAAAAACAATTCAGCCACTTTAGCACAAACCCGTGGCTTAGCACCTACTGCCACTTCATTTAAGCGTTTCTTTGCGTGCAGAAAAAGCTGATTAAAAGGAGATAACTCCTTCCACGAGCTCAGAGAAACATCGTGGGGTTGGATTGAAGGGACCTTAAATCCCATCCCATCCCACCCCAGCCATGGCAGGGACACCTCCCACTGTCCCGGGTGGCTCCAAGCCCTGGATTTGGTCACTTCCAAGGATCCAGGGGCAGCCACAGCTTCTCTGGGAATTCCATTCCAGTCCATCCCCACCCTCCCAGGGAGGAATTCCTTCCCTTTTTCTGTTCCAGCCCCGCCAGTTTTCAGCCATTCCCTTGTCCTGTCGCTCCATTCCGTGTCCAAAATCCCTCTGTGTCAGCCCAGTGGTAAAACACCAACGCTGGGACCTTCCCTGGCTGAATCCCTGCTGGAATTCGCTGCTCCTGAGCTTGGAGGAGTGTTAATCCCATTTAAATATGAATATTATCCAGCTTTCCTCCCTGCAGGGCTTTATCCCAGGGTGCTGAACTAAGCAGAGTGGTTTATCGGCTCAGTTATTATCAAAAGGTATAAACAACAATGTTTGCGCTGTAAATAAAAGGGGGAAGCAACAGATAACAAAATCTCCTGCTTGAAAAGAAGAGGAAACTGAATTAAATCACAGTTATTCCTGCACAGTCCCAATTCCCCTCAGGACGAACGAGGCTCCCTCCAGCCATTCCTTTTCCCTGCCCAAAAATGCCAATATCCAGCAGAGATTCCTCTGCCTGGAGCTCAGCAGTTCAGGATTTGTGACACGAGCATTTAACAGCACATTTCCCCCTTATCAGTCGCTTTTTGTGCCTTTTTTTCCCCTCAAAATTCGCATTTAAACTCCAGCCACCGGCTGCTTCTCCCCTCAGCGGCCTAGTGAAGGGAACGCGTTCGCCGGGAAATCAGCATCATCCTCTGAGGGGAAAAATCGGATGAAAAGATGAAATCCTCACACGAGAAGGCAAAAAACATCCTTGTTATTCCTCAGACACTGCAGCCCTTGTTCGGTCTCTGCTGGATGAAAAGTTAAACTCGACCTTTGTGCTCCTGCCAAGGTCGGCCCGTGCTGCTCCTGCAACTCAGGCTGGCCTGGGGCCTGCTTTACCTCACAAAAAAAATCATATAAAGAGTCTTAAAACTTCAAGAAATTGAAAAGTTTGGGCCAGTTCTTCATCATTTTAATTTTTCCCTGCTTTTCCATCCATCTGGTGGGAATCTTGGAGAGGTGGAGATGTGGGTTTGGAGCTGTTTCCCAAGGGTTCTGCTCCAAACCTGCTCCATCACCCTCCAGAATTTATCCTTCTGGATTTTTAATTTTTAATTTTTTTTTTTTTGGTCAAAAAACACGGAAAATTTGGGTTCCTCCCATTCTCCAAAGCAGCTTCCAATGGGTCACCTCAGCCAGTCCATGCCCGAGTTTAAAAGTGAATTTCTGTAGCCAAAGCAGCGCACAAAAACACACAGGAAAAACACAGCCCAAGGAACTTCAATAAAGAGCTGAGCTCCAAAACCCTTATTTTTATATTTAACTAGGGCTTCATAATGTCATTAAAAATTTAGGTCGAGCACACCATGTCCAAAGGAACAGGAGGGTGGAATTATCTGCCAGGAATTGCTGTCCACTGTAGGGTAGCAGCAGGTAGCAGTTAATTGAAAAGTGCCTTATCTCTAATTAGTCTGCTCCATCCTCCTTAGAAGCCCCATTAGAGCGAATACACAAGGAACAGCCTTAAATACTCTCGAGCCTGATGTAGAAAAGAGCATTTAGGAATGGTGATACTCTTATTTTAATCCGTGTTTTCCAGAGGCTGCTCTGCAAAGCTCTTTTTTTTTAAGCTGTATCTGTGATGTTTTCTGAGCCAGGCCTACACATCCCACGATATTGCTCCCACAAATATAAAATTTAATTTGACTTTAGCTAGGGATTTTTGTTTTGGAGGGTGGTTTGTTTGGGGGTTTTTTGTTTGTCTGTTTTTGTTTTGGTTTGGGGTTTTTTTGTTGTGTTTGGTTGGATTTTTGGGGGGTCTTTTTGGGTGTTTTTTGGTGTTTTTTTGTTTTGGTTTGGTTTGTTTTTTTTGGTGTTTTTTGGGTGGGTTTTTTTTTTTGTGTGTTTTTGGGGTTTTTTTGTGTGTGTGTTTTTGTGGGGTTTTGGGTTTGTTTTGTTTTGTTTTGTTTTTTGCCCCTGCTTTCTCTGAGTTAGAGCATTTCTATTCTCCCTGCTAATAAAAATGGGTTTATGGCTGGAGGTGCTGCAGCTCGTTCTGAGTAACTCAGAGATGCTCCAAAGCCTCTCAAAGTGTAAAACCATTCTCAGCCTTTCCATGAATTCCTCTGGATATTTCTGAGGCTGTTCTCATCCAGCAGCAGCAGGTTTGGCTGCAGGAATGATTCCAACCCAGAGCTTCCCGTTTCATTATTGCAAAGTTCAGGCCTAGGAAATTGCTTTTTCCCCTCGTTAGGAAGAGCTGAAACTTCTCCTCCACCATTCTCACCCCAAAACCAACATTTCACTTCATCCCAGCTGCTCCTTCCTCCTTCCCCAGTTCTATTTCTAGAGGAAATGCCACAAAAAAACCAGCAGTATTTTAATGTTCCCGTGGTTTTTCCCTGCTGGGGACAGCTGGTGGCAGCTCCCCATGGAGACAATACCATGGAATTCCAGACTGGTTTGGGTTGGGAGGGACTTTTGGGATCACCCAGTGCCACCCTCAGCTTTGGGGACACCTCCCACTGTCCCAGGCTGCTCCAAGCCCTCTCCAACCTGGCCTTGGCCACTTCCAGGGATCCAGGGGCGGCCACCAGAGGTGTGAGAGGATGTGGGACATGGATGAGGACAATTCCCAAGGAGCAGCACACAGAACCCTTCACCCAGCAAACCCTCTAGGATCAAATTCCCACCAATTCCTGGCTGCTGTCCTGGAAGAGGGAAAAGAATCCCCAAAAATCACCTGTAAAGCCAAAGATCAGCTCAAAAACCACCCCCAGGGCAGCTCAGCTTTCCCCCACAGCATTTATGGGAATATTATCCCTCATCCCATGAGCTGGAGGGAAAAAAACTGCTGTAATTGCACAGAGCACATCCCTGATTCCTTCCAGCATCCCTGGGACCTGTGCTCCAGGCAGGGCTTTCCCAGGAATTCCCTCCCATGCTCCTCTGTCCTGCTTTGATGCTGCAGCAAAAATATCTGCAAAGGCAGGGAGATCTCCCTTCCCCTGCTGAGGGAGAATTCCCAGGAGGAGAAAATCCCCATCAAATTCTCTCCCAGGAGGAGAGAATCCCAATTAAATGTGGCTTTTCTTCAGGGGATCAGGCTGAGTGTGACCTTTTCTGGCTGGAGCTCAGCAAAAATGATTCTTGTCAGACTCCAAAATGAGGGCAAAGATCTCCCTAACAAACTTTGGCACTTGCAGAGCGAAAACAAGAACTGAAAATAAATATTTGCATCCCAAATTCCTTTCTGTGGCAGCCAATGGGGCTCCTCCCATGCCTGGGAATTGCACCTGGCAGCACAAATAAACAGATTTTTCCAGTTTATCCTGAGATCTCCAGGATCTCTCTTGATTCCCATCCTGACATGGATTCAGAGCTGAGTTAAAACAGCCCCAGCAGCTCAAATTGAGATTATTCTGAAATTAAACCCCACTTTAATCCAGGGATCATTCTCCCAGCTCTGCCCCAACAAAACTTTGTGGCAGTGACAGAGAGGGAAAACTTGGGAGGCTGGAAAACAAGATCATGGAACGATGCTGAGTGAGCAGGAGCACAAAGCAAAGCACCATAAGTGATTTTCCAATTGCATTTCATTTGGGGATTTAAGACTTAAATAAAGAGAAAATCATGGAAACTTCTGGGAGCCAGAAGCCATTAGCAGACTCTAACTCTGTAATAGTTTAAAGGGATTCTGTCAAATGCATTTTGAGCCTTTTAAATATTTTTTTCCCATGGAATTAATGTCCCTGCAACATTAGTTCCAGTGTCTTTGAAGCTGGAAAATGGTGTTTGCTTCCTTCTCTTCCCTGACATTGCACCTCCCTCACAACTCCAGAGGAGACTCGCTCCAGCTTTATTTAATTTTGATTTATTGATATTCCTGATGATATTTAATTATATTCCTGATCCCTGCTTTCCCACAGAGCCTCTCCTGGGGTTTGGGACCCTGACAAACTCATCTGGTGCCATTCAGAAATGTGAAACAACATTTTGGGTTCTGTTTGGGCCAAATCCCTTTTAGAACTGTTTGGGAAAGTATTGACAAATTTTATTAAGTAAAAAATATGGATTGATTGATTGATCCCCATTTAATTTCCCTTTCATTGAGCTGCCCATCACTGCAGTTGGTGGGATACAGAGAATTCAGGAGCAACTTCAGGTGCCTCAATTCCCCAAGTTCCCAGGCAAAATTCCTTCATCTGGGGAAATTCTGATTTATTAAATCCAGGGAAAAACCCACTGAAATTCCAGCTGATGGACTCAGGTGTGTCCAAGCTGCAAACCCAGCTACTTTTCCAGAGTTAAGGACCAAGCCTGGGAAGTTAAACCTGGATATAAATAAGTTTTGCAGTAATTAGCATTCTGAATGTTCAGAGGCAATTCTGCCTGGAACGTTGTGTTACCACCCTCCTGCTTTTAACATGGCTTTGGGGGGAAATAAACACCTCCAAAATGTGGAGACTGAGCTTAAATTCCTTATTTTTGCCATGGATTGGGAGGTCCCTTCAGTGCAGGATTTTGCTGCCTCTGTGAGAGAAGTGCAAAATTGTGTTACCTGAAGTTTTCCTCTCCTGAGCTTCTTCCCATCAGGGATATTTCAGCTCTGGAACACTCTGGGATCAGTGTGGATTCCAGCTGCCAGGAAAACCAGGAATAACCTGTGTTTACATCACCAAATTTAAATTATTCAGGCAGCAAAACGACCTGGAAAAGCCACGAAAAGCAGAAATTCCTCGGTGCCCTGGGAGTGCTGCTCCTTTTGGAAAGAGCCCACTGAGATTATCCAAACATCAAGAATGATCCAGGAAAATTAGAATCCTATTTAGACTTCTGATGTTTTTATGGGACTTAAAGAATCAAGAAAATCCTGTGCCCTAAGTTAGCACAATTTATCTGCCACAAATTTAATATAATTTATTTTAAATCTCTCTCAAGCAAAATTGCTTTGAGAAATAATTTTTAATTATTTTAAACCTCTTGGTTTTTTTGGTAATTGTTTATTAACCACAGCACTTTTTTTTTTAAAGCCCTCTCAATTACACCTTGTTTTAAGTGAAATACTTTCAGTATTTTTGAAGATCTTACAAAAACAGCCCCACTGCAGCCACTTTTTCAATCCAGGCAGGAACCACTGGGCTCCAGATGGGCTCTGACCTAAATCCTTCAGTGGTCAAACTCCCAGGGCTTCCTCTGAGCCCTTCCCAGAGTCACTCTGGTGCTTTAAAGAGCATTTTAAGGCACATTTTCCACAGGGTCACAAGTGGCCTGAGCCTTTGCTTTAAGCCACAACTTGCCACGTGAGATGTCTCCAGCAGAGAATATTTTTTTTCTCCCCAGTGAATCTCCAACTCCCTCCTTCCCCTGGTGCCCAAAATTGATGTTGGCAGTTTTGTGCTGTGAGTAAGAAGCAGAGTTGATCAGTTTTAAGTGGCCTCAAAAAGCCTGGTGAGCATCAAAAATGACGAGGCTCAGATTTGCAGCCACGCAGAGAAAACTCTCAGCTCTCCCTGGTTCATATTTTATTCCTCCCCGAGCCTGGAGCCTCCTAAACCTTCACTTAAATGCACATTTTACCTAAGAGCTACAATTCCCACAGCACATTCCGGGTCCTGCAGGGATTTTTCAAGGGATGAAAACCCCAAACAGCCAAGCCTGAGGTGATTCTGGTGTCAAAGCCAAGCAAGGAGCAAAGATAAAAACCCCAAAAGGATAGAAAAAAATCAGACCTTTGGCAAAGAGAAGGCACCAAGCCCCACCTGCACCTGAGAGAAAGACCTGCTGAAATTAAGGTAATTTCAATTACCTTAATGACAATCTCAGTGCAAATTCACTGCTGAGCTGTTCTACACCAGGCAGCATTTGTTTAAAACCAATCTGCAGTTTCTTTCTGAGAGTTTGAAAAAGTTCCTGAGTTGTGGGGCTGGTAAATCTTCAAATAGAAATCAAAATTCAGTAAAATTCAGCTGCATCAGCCCCACGTGGGCTGTGGAGAGCTTGGCAACTCCAGGGCATCTCAAGGCTGAGTGTGCATTAAAAGAAGTGACTGGGAAAGTTGGAAGAAAAGAAACAATTTTTAAAACAAAACAGCTGGTTTGTCATTTTTTTAAAGCCTTGGGTAAACACAGAAGGTGCCAAACTGCAGCAGATTGCAAATCCCCAAAGCTTGGCTTTTTCTGCACCATTGCCACCCGAGCTGATCATGGCAAAGAATTAATAATTAAGGGTAATTATCTGAGTGGACACTTTTTAATATGCTGAACTCAGGCTCGTGTGGTTTATGGGAAGGGGGGGAGAGAGGCAAGGAAACTCTGGAAATGCCAATTTTATCATCTGGAATTATTTTGATTGGATATTTCATCTTACCTCTCATGACCACCACATTCTTCTTTCTCCATATCCCCTTTCCCTCAAATGCCAGAGGTGACAGGAATGGGAAAGACCCTTCCCAATTCAAGAATCAAAATGTGCTGGAATTTCACTCCCTGGTTCTTTTCTTCTTCCACCTGGAAGGAGTTTTGCTGAGGAAAACTCAACAAAGGAAAGACAAAGATGTTAAAAGTAAAATTTTGATTTCTGATCTTTATACTGCAAAGATTCCCTCTCTTTCCAACTTTGCTGTTAGAAAATATGGGCTGGGAAAGATGGATTGGAAGCTGACAGCTGGAACAGAGAAATATCTCAGCATGAGCCAGGGAGGATCAAGGAGAGCTTAGTGGAGGGTTTCTCACTAACTCAGCATTATGGAATTATGGAATCATGGAATTATTTAGGTTGGAAAAGCCCTCCAAGATCATCAAATCCCACCATGAAGCAGCACTGCCAAGGCCACCCCTGCCCCATGTCCCCAAGTGCCACATCCACAGGGCTGTTAAATCCTTCCAGGGCTGGGGACTCCACCCCTGCCAGGGCTGGACAAGCCTGGATTTGGAAATGGCAGTGAAAAGGAATTCTGATCACAAATCAGAATTCCCATCTCTCTCAATCCCCAATTTGGCCACCCATAGATTTGTCCATGAATTTACCAAACTAAGCAGGAAAAATCATGTGTCCTCACCACATGGAGACCCAAAAAACAGCACAGGAAGCATCCACCTCCCAAAAAACAACTCACTCAGCTTCCTGGGGATGGGAAAAAGAAGGCTTGCACCCCTAAAAACCTGCTTTAGCCTCTGTCAGGCTTGCCACGATCTTGAGAGCCAGGAGGACAAATCCTTCCTGAGCTGACAGCCCTCAGTCACCCTCTCAGTGATTTAATGAAACAGGAAAAGTCTCCTCCCACAGCCAGCAGGCACCTGGAATTATTGGAGAGTTGGGAAGAGGAGCAAAACAGCTCGGGGATGTTGTTAAAAACATCTGGGTATGGAAGAAATCTCCATAATTTAACAAGTTATGCAGGAAAAAATGCTGAATTTTAAACCAGGCCTAAACCAGACACTCATTTCCTTGAATTTAAGCTGGGCTGCAAAGACTCTTCCACAGCTGGAATCCCAACCTCCAAACCAGCACTTTCAGCATGCAAAATGTGCATTATCCTCAGGAAAACCAGCCCATCCCCCTGCATCCAAAGCCAGGATTTTGGGCTCACCCAGCTCCAGCTCCCCGGACTTATCAGGAGCAAACAGAACCACCTGGAGCCTCTCACAAAGGGGAATAAAATCCAGCATTTTTATCCCAGAGCTTTTGTCCTTCTGGCTGTACCGGGGGGGAGATGGAGTTGGGAGCTCTCCTGGAGAATTCCAGCGCCAGGGAAGTGTCCAAACTCCTCCGGGAGAGCCCTCCCCGAGCTCCTTTGTCATCAGGGACCTCTTCTCCTCACAAAAACGGGAAATAAAAAGCAGAAATAAAGAAAAAAAAAACGAGAAATAAAGAAAATCTGCTTTTTACCTTTGGTAGCAACAGCCCCATTTCACCAGTGATTGTCTCCAAAAGCCAGAAGGAAAGAGGTTTTCACTGATTCAGGAAACGGCCCCATTCCTGAATTCACCCATTTCTTTTGAACATCAGTCGCTGATAACAAATCGTCATTATTTAGATTTATAGTTTGTTTTTTCTAGAAAGCGCTGGGAGCCTTCCAGCTCCAGAGCAGATTCTTAAGGAGAATGGAAGCAAAAAATATTTCCCTCAAACGGTGTTTTTACAAAGAGCTTTTTTTTGATAAAACATCATTTTCTTAAGCATCACCACACCGGGTTTCCTCACACTCATTTTACACCTTTTTAACTCACAGCAGTTGCCGGGAATTCATTCCCATTTTCACCTTGGATGTCCCAAGAAGCCTCTTTTTGACTGGAATGGATCCTGCTTTTTTCTACCCTGAGAATAATACCTCAAGCTCGATTAGGTATTTTTTTTTAATATCAGTTTAATGCCATTTTTATTCAGCGTTTGACACCGGCGCCAAACCCCAGAACGCTGCGGAATTTTACTTTTAAAGAGGTGTTTTTTTATATCAAGCAGCCATTCCCATCCCCGTGTAATATCTCATTTTGCCAGCAGTTGATTAAAATCCATCCCGTTTCACTGGGATACACCCAGGGACACTCCCCTGCCACGGAGATACACAGAGGAGATAAGAGAAAATAAAATATCACTGGCGGGGCTCAGAAAAGCAGATATTGAGCACCTACTTATCTTTTCTGTATACAGATATCCGAGGTGACAAATAACCTATTATGGTCTGTGATTGACTGAAAATTGGGAGCAGAGGCTGGAAAAGAATCCTGAATAACTCCGAGAGCAGTTCCTGCTCATATTCATCACTCGCAGATTTCCCCCCAGGGAAAGGGAAATAGGAAAGAAAACAATTTCGTTTTAGCGTGGCTCCAGCTAAAAGTGGAGATGGTGTGGATTCTTCCAGTGATTAATCCAATTAACGGGATTTGGATGAAATTCCAGCGTCTCCAGGTATTTCTCCAGCAGGACCAGGATGACCCTGCCCATCAGAACAGCGGGTGAGAACTGCAGCAGAACTCATTAAATAATTAAAAAATTATCAATACATCAGAGGTTTTTCTCTGTGAGCTCAAGGACATTTGTGCCCAACCTTAGGTCACATTCTCACAGCTGCCAGGGAAAATCCTTCAGCTCCTTCCTGGGTTTGTATCCAGTTTCCACTTGGGCAAATTCCCGTTGTTTTCCAGGGAATTCAGCCCTCAGTGGTGTCCCTGGGAGTGCTGATGTTGAGTTCTAAGGATCCAAACGTCACAATTCAGAGACAACCTGCAGAGAAAGTGAAATTTTGGCACCCAAACCCCACTCTGGTGCAAATCCCACCCCGGCTGTGGCAATCCTGGGTGCACTGGAATATTCTACAGCAAATTTCCCATCCCAGATCTGTCAGAGCTGGACACCAAAGTTAAAAATTCCCAGTTAGATCTGGAGAATTAACCAAGGATTCTGCAGCCACACAAATCATGAAAGCTTTTATAAATGTTACTTTTGTCCTAAACACTTTCCACCTTCCCATCCACAGATTTAAACCTATAAACTCCTCTCCTCAGAGGGATAAATCCATAATTATCCAACGGAGACTTCTTTGCCTTGGTTTTGGTTTGGTTTTTTTGTTTGTTTGTTTGTTTTTAGGGGTGGTTTTTTTTTGGTTTTTTTTTTTT
>VWYE01005338.1:244-15497 GCA_013398995.1 Alaudala cheleensis
TGTTCTCTGGAAGCCAGTGTCCCTTTATCCTTTCCTCAGAGAGACCCTACTCATGTTAGAAGTCTCCCCCTTCCCTCCTTCCTGCACACAGGCACACACGGGCCGCCGGCCATTCCCTGAGAGGAAGAAGCTGGCTGGACACACACACACACTCTAGCCGGGGCTACACCAGCCACAGGAGGAAGAGGGACGGGAGGACTTCTCTAACAGGTCCCTTTACCCTAACCACTCCCTTGCTCCTCCCCGGTTGTTCCCCATTGGTGGCTGTACTGGTTGTCTGTCAAATGTTGCTGTTCACTGGTTGGTTGTTCTTGTGGTATATAACCCCTTGCACAAAGGGTCTCCTGGCTCTCTCGAGCAGGCCCCTGGAGAATAAACTTCCTTGTGGCCCCCCGCGAGAGTCTCCCCCTTCATTGGAGTGGCTTCGTTTGGTAGTTCCTTAAAGGCTTGGTGAGCGCAGAGAGCCCACCCCCACCTTTCGGAGTGTTGGGTCTGCTAGCTAGCTGGGTCAGGCTCCGGGCCTGAAGGACTGCACACCAACACGACTGGCACCCAACATGGCCTGTGAACATCGCCAGGCCACAGCAACAGGCACAGGCAGCAGTGCAGTGGCACCAGCGCTGTGACCGCCCTGCTGCGACCGGAGCCTTGGGCAGTCAATCAGGCAGACAGCAGCCGACTGCGTTTTAGCAGTTTCACTGCTCGAGGCCGAGCACTGGGGAGCCTCATTTGCCCACCGAGGTCCGGTGCCGGCCACTCCACCCTCCTCCTCCCACAAGGACAGGCACACACCTTCAGGATCCTTGGATTTGGTAAGTCCCCAGGAGGGGTTTCCTTTCCTTTTCCTACGCAGGGTCAGCGTGCACCCGTCGTAGTCCCTCCCAGGGTGACCGGTGCTGCTCGGACAGGATCCCGTGCCACGGGCACATTAGTTTAAAGACAAAAGGGGGGAGGAATTTAGGGCACCCCATTGCACGTCGATATCCCCGGCGTCGGGAATGGGACAGAAACTAACAACTGCCCAGAGGGGGATTTTTACCCAAGTTGAGGGAATCCTAACGGGGGGAGAGATTGTAGTTAAGAAAAGAAAGCTGAAGCTGTTTGTTGTATGGCTGACCTCACACTTCCCCACAATTTCGGCACCAAATTTACAAAGTCTCCAATTTTGGAACCAGGTCGGCGCAAGGATTTTGCAAGATAAAAACACCAAGCACTTGGCCGACCACACCTTATTGGCCCATCAAATTAGAAATATTTTGTTAAAAACAAATGAAGTGCAAAGTCAACCATCGAACAAACCAATCCCCAGTTCTTGCCCCAGTTCTCCCACACCGTCTACCCACTCCTGAATCCCAACCCCGGGGATTCTCAGGAAAGCAGACCGCCCTGAAGCGCGGGGCTGCCGCCATCTCCCCGGCTCTCCTGGGAATACCCGGTCCCCCCGCCTGGGCAGACCTGGCCAGTCTGTCCAGGGCTCACCTTATCCCCGTTCTCCCTACCCAGTTAAGTCACCATCCCGCAGGGTCTCGTTCGCTTTGTCATCTAGCAACGAGTCCCTGCTCTCCCAAAATGGCGCCTGGGGAACACAAGATGGCGGAGGCCGCGTGGCGGCTCTCGCCTCTTGTCGTTCCCCTTCCCAAAGATCTCTGCGCGCCCCCTCAGCTCCGCCCCTTCCGATCCCTCCTCCTCCACCTCCCGAATCATGGCTCAGCCTCTTCCCGGAAGAGCGGCCATCTTGCAGGCCCTCTTCCGGAGGAGGAAGCCACGCCCCTCCCATGCGGCCTACCACTTCCGGTTTCCGGCAGGCCCCCCTCACCGATCCGGAATTTCCGGGTCGGGAGGGAGATGAGGCTGCAGAGCCGGAACAAGCCTTCCCCAATGACCCTATCCCCACAGCCGCACCGGTCCACTTCATTGACCGGGTGGACGGCAGCTTGCAGGCCAAATGGGTTCCCTTCCCTCCCACTACCACCAGAGACTTGGCAAAGGCCAAGCGGGAGTTTGGGAGGGAATCTGAATATTTCAGGGGTCTCCTCCAGGCCACCCTTGCTGATGACCACTTGGTCCCGGCAGATCTTAGGACCATCTTCTCCTGCCTTCTCAACAAAACAGACCATCGAGTCTGGGAAAGTGCATGGAGAAGAGAGGTCCGAAAGATCTTGCCGGACATCTGGCTAGGGGCAGAGGGAACTGACTGGGAGGGCGCTATCCTCTCAGTCGCCCACCTCTGCGGCCTGGAGGACTGGGCCTCAGGGCAGAAGCAAGTGGATTACATCCCCACGTCTGCCCTGAGGGAGGCCAAGAGAGCGGCTGAGCGAGCGTTTAATCAGATGCGGCCCGAGGGTCCCTTGGAGGACTTCGTAACCATCACCCAGGGTCCAATGGAATCTTTTGCCCAGTTTGTTGAGCGCCTCTCCACCGCGATTGACTATCAGGTAGAGGATGAGGAGGCACGGGAGGGGGTTCTCACACAGAGAGTCAAGCGAAATGCTAATCGTGATTGCAAGGCAGCGATCATGACCTTGCCCTATGATCCCCCTCCGACGGTGGACGACATGCTTGAGGTTTGCCTCAAGAAGGTTGTTGTCTCCACCGCCTCCAAACTGGGAAAGGACAAGGCCCTGGGACACCCGGACCCTCAGAGACGACCGTCTGTTGCCGCTGCCGCCACCGCTCCACCGCCAAACACCAGCAGCCGACAAGGACCCCTGAAGAAAGGCCCCGCCAGAAGACCATGTTTACTCTGCAACGGCGTGGGCCACTGGGCTTCCAATTGTCCACTCCGCAAAGAGTTTGCGGAATTTAAAAAGACAAAGGGGGGGAGAGGGGAGAGGAGGAGGAAACCAACAAAAAAACCAAGCACAGAGCGCAGCCCCTCCCTGCGTGTTGATACAAATGAGGTGGGAGAATTAACATCCGCAGGGAGCGGGGAGGAGGAAAGCCCACCTGAGGAACAAGTACACAAACCAGACTTTGACAATGTTAATAAAGATGACAATGACAAGGACATGACAAATTTGGATGTGCCAGCCGAGCCTGGGAGGCACCCGGAGGTGCCTAAGAGGATTGTTACTACCACCTCTAATTACGATCCCTTTTTATTACAGCTCACTGAGTCTATGTGGATCAGAGATGGGGATTGGCATTTCGTCGCTGCCAAGGTCGATAACATCGGGACCTGGAGGAGAGTGCGCAGTGAGTTTGTCATCCTCGGGGACACCAAACACACCCCCATGGACATCGAGATAGTCCCAGGGCTGTTATCATCAGACCCAAAACACCTCACCATCTGGTTGAGAAGTATTCACCCCCCTACCTTTCTGGCGAAGGGCCAAATCATCGCCCAAGCCATTGCGGTGCCAGCGGTGGCAGGGACTCCGGTGGCAGCGCCCGTTCAATACATCAGTCGAGAGAAGCCCCGGGCCCTGTGCAGCTTAGTCAAATGGGGGGAATACAAACAGATGGAGGGACTCCTCGACACTGGAGCTGATGTCACGATCATTCCCACTCGGGAATGGCCGTCACACTGGGAATTGCAAACCGTGGTAGGACACATTCAGGGTGTTGGGGGCACACAATCGGCCAAGAGATCCAGGGACATGGTCAAATTCAAGGGACCGAATGGCCAATTGGCAACCGTAAGGCCATTCGTTTTGGATTATACAGAATCCTTGTGGGGGAGAGACCTTCTAGCCCAATGGGGGGCCAAAATTGACATTCCCGAAGCTCCCCAGGTTTTTAGGGCGGCGGTCACTGAGGAGAGCCCTACCTACAAACTGAATTGGACTTCAGATAAACCAGTGTGGGTAGATCAGTGGCCGCTCAGCAAACAAACATTAAAGGCGCTCGAGGAGCTCGTGGAGAAGCAGGGCACATCCAGGAGAGTGATTCTCCCTGGAATGCCCCAGTTTTTGTTCAAAAAAAGCCTGGCAAAAACGAGTGGCGGTTTCTCCACGACCTCCGAGAGATAAACGAAAAAATCGAAGACATGGGCTCTCCCCAACCTGGGATGCCTTTTCCAATCATGCTCCCAGCAAATTGGAAATTGGTAGTTTTTGATATAAAAGACTGTTTCTTCCAAATTCCCTTGCATCCGGATGATGCCCCACATTTTGCCTTCACGGTCCCTAACCGAAACCGTGAATTCCCAGGAAGTCACTACCATTGGAAACTTCTCCCTCAGGGGATGAAATGCAGTCCAGCTATTTGCCAACGGTACGTGGCTTCCCTGCTAGCTCCAGTGCGCAAGCCCTGGGGGGAAGAAGTCATCCTATACTACTATATGGATGACATTTTGGTTTGTGCCCCCAACGAGGACAAACTCTCCAGGCACTTGACCAGACGACCAATGCATTGATTTCTCCGGGAAGACAAGATTCAACGGATGCCGCCCTGGAAGTACCTGGGACTCAAGATCACAGAGCGGATCATTGTGCCGCAAAAATTGGATGTACAAGTGGTAATTAGCACATTAAACGATGTCCAGAAACTGTGTGGGGCATTGAACTGGGTGAGGCCTTGGCTGGGTCTTACCAACGAAGACCTAGAGCCTCTTTTTAGGCTGCTGAAGGGGTCCGAGAACCCTAAGGCACCAAGGCAAATCACCCCAGAGGTCAAGATTGCCCTAGATAAGGTATCTCGGAAGATGGCGGAGAGGCAGGCTCACCGGTGTCGGCCGGACCTGCCTTTCAATTTCATCATTCTGGGGAAACTGCCACACCTCCACGGAATGATTTATCAGTGGGAGGAAGTCCATAAGAGGGGGAAGGGCCAAGGTGCGGGAGATCCTCTCTTAATCATAGAGTGGATCTTTCTCCGCAACCATCGGTCCAAGAGAATGACCACGCCACAAGAGCTGGTGGCTGAACTGATCCGCAAGGGACGCCTGTGGATCAGAGAGCTAGCTGGGGAGGACTTTTCATGTATCCACATACCGGTACAATTGAGATCGGGCCAAACCACTAAAGAAGTGCTCGAGTCGTTGATTGCAGAGAACGAATCGTTGCAGTTCGCACTGGATAGCTTTACCGGAAAAATTAAGCTAACTCGGCCGGCCCACAAAATTTTTAATTCGGAAATGCCCTTCAAATTGTCGCTCAAAAAGGTTCTGAGCCCGGAACCTCTCGATGCACTGACCGTCTTTACAGACGCATCTGGGGCTTCTCACAAGTCAGTATGGACTTGGAAGAACCCTCAAACTCAGCAGTGGGAAGCTAATGTTAAAGTGGTGGAAGGCTCACCACAGGTTGCTGAGTTGGATGCTGTCATCAGAGCATTTGAGAGGTTCCAGGAACCTTTCAATTTGGTTACAGATTCAGCTTATGTTGCCGCTGTAGTATCCAGAGCTGAGAACGCGGTACTGCAACAAGTATCCAATCAAAGACTCTTCGAGCTGCTCTCGAAACTTGTGAAAACAGTTTCCCACTGAGAGCACCCATACTATGTGATACATGTGAGGTCCCACACTGACCTGCCTGGTTTCCTGGCCGAGGGCAATCAGCGAGCCGATGCCCTTGCCGCAGCGTCAGTGGAACTGGCCCCGCTCCCGAGCGTCTTCGAACAAGCTCGGATCAGCCATCAGTTGTTCCACCAGAATGCGCCCGGCCTGGTGAGGCAGTTCAACCTCACAAGAGACCAGGCCAGGGCCATTGTGGCGACATGCCCCTCCTGTTCTACCCAGGCCTTACTATCAATGGCGTTAGGGACCAACCCCCGAGGCCTAAAGGCCTGTGAGGTGTGGCAGATAGACGTTACGCATGTGCCTTCCTTTGGAAGGTTCAAGTACGTCCACGTCTCCGTAGATACCTTTCTGGGGCCATCTATGCTTCTGCCCATACAGGGGAGAGGGCTTTGGATGTGGAGAAACACCTCATCAAAGCTTTCTCCACTCTGGGCATTCCAAAAATGCTAAAGACTGATAATGGCCCAGCGTACACGTCCAGGGAGTTCCGGAGCTTCCTGCAAAAATTGGGAATAGACCACAAGACCAGCATCCCCTATTCCCCCTCTGGCCAAGCCTTGGTGGAGCGGGCCCACCAGAGTCTTTTCAAAAAGACTCTCGAACATCAGAGGGAGACTATGAAGGTGGAGCCCCCTAACCTGCACCTCTCCAGAGCATTATTTACGTTAAATTTCCTGAACTGCAGTTACGAGTGCCTTAATCCCCCAATCCTCAGACATTTCTCTGATCAGTCCCAGGTTCGGCTGCAGGCACGTCCCCCAGTCCTTGTCAAAGACCCTGAGACAGGGGAAGTAACGGGGCCCCATGAGATGATAGCCTGGGGGAGGGGATACTCCTGTGTGTCTACCCCCTCAGGCTTGAAGTGGGCCCCTTCCAGACTCGTAAGACCACACCTCCCCAAATCGTCTCAGAAGTCTCAAAAAGTTCCTCAGGTTTCAGCGGCTCAATGGAGAAGAAAGAGGAGGAGGACCCAATCCCTATGATTTACTCCTTTTCTATGTTTTCTTTCAGAACGGCTCACCCTCCAGTCATGTCGGCGATACTTCCTCTCTGTCTTCTCTCCTGGATGGCCCTGTGTGTGCAGCCATGGTTGGTGCCCCAACCCCTTGATAATATATGGAAAACGCTGGCCCGGGTTCACAATCAATCAGATTTCTGTCTAACAACAAACTCCCCATCCGATCCCTTCCTAAGTTGCTTAGTTGGGATCCCATTCCGCTAAGATGAGTTTTCCTTTCCCCTTACCCCGCCTTTCCATATTATCCATCAGAAACCCCTGAACAAACCTCCCCGGCTGAATGAGTATGGCGGTGACCCTCGTGATTATTTTCGTTGGGTAAATACCCTGACTCCTTTGCTTAAACTCCCCCAAGAAATGCATCTTTTGAATTCTTACCCCGCAGACATTTGTTTTCAGTTTGACCGAGTACGTCCCCCCTACGAGGTGTCATACGCCATCGAAAATTTTGACAATTACTCCACACCAATGTGGTGTCGGAAATTGATTCACATCCCTGAACCCGCTACCCCTGACCACCAGTCCTATAAGTTACCCCGTGGAATTTTCCTGATCTGTGGCAAACTGGCATGGAATGGTATCCCCTTCCTCTTGCAAGGAGGGCCGTGCACCTTGGGACGGTTGAGCCTGCTGACACCACCCAAGCAAAAATTAATAGATTGGCAGGGTGACGAATTCCCTTCGAATGCCAATTGGAGGTCTAAAAGAGAAACAAACACCCTGGACATGAATTGTGATTATAACGTTACACATTGGCGTTCCAAATCAATTGCCCTTGCCATATTCTTCCCTTGGGCAGATATGGTGCATTCGATGGATGAATTGGGAAAGTTAGAGTGCTGGGTGTTCAGACAGGCCAATCTTACGTCAACCGCCCTAGGAGACCTCCTCGCCGAAGAAGAGACAACTAGGCATGCAATCCTACAGAACCGGGCAGCTATCGATTATCTCCTTCTCCTTCACCACCATGGCTGCGAGCAGTTTGAGGGACTCTGCTGCTTCAATCTCAAGACTCGAGCTCCTCAAATCAGGCAAACCATCCAGGAGATGCGGAGCATGATGGACCGCCTCAGAGAGGAAGGAGAAAACTGGATCGATGGATTATTCAAAGGATGGGGACTGGAGGGATGGGCCAAAAGTTTAGTTAAGTTCTTGATTATGTTACTCATCATCCTGCTCGTGATTTCTATTGGTTTTACCATCATCAAAAGACTGCTAATCAAGACCTTCTCCACTTCAGAGGTGAAGGAGTGTTGGGTCTGCTAGCTAGCTGGGTCAGGCTCCGGGCCTGAAGGACTGCACACCAAAAGGTATGCTTGTATTTCTACCGGTGCTGGAGAACCAAAGTGGGTTCCTGCGAAGAACATCAAACCATATCGTACACAAGAACACACTGATGAGCCCAAGAGGGAAGAAGCGAGCACACAGATGTGAGCTGAATGGAGAGACTACAGGTCACGCCTGGTGTTCCTGTGTCAACTGTGGAACCTGCAAACTTCAATTTAATGTCAATGATAAATGTGTAAAGGGTCTGTTTCGTAGAGCTCTTTTGGCAAAAATGTAGTAAAGAAAGTTTTATTTTTGTAATTTAAAAAATTTATATTCTAAATTTTCCTTAAAAATAGAATCTGGAAGTTGAGATATATGAAAAATTCTTTTGCCAAAAGATAGTTCGCGAAAAAGATATGGAGGAAAATCAGTTTATTTTGTGTTTTCTAGCTTTGCTTGCTTGTTGTAATGCAGATCTTCCTGTGCAGCAACCAAAAACAAATGTTTGGGTCACATTAGCCAAGGCTGCAGGCTCAGACACCATTATGTATGTCTCACTCAAATCCAGAAAAGCCTTTTTCAACATGCCTAGTTGGGGTGCCAGTGGAAGATTGGCCAATACGAACGTATTACGATCCTTTGACAAAAAAGCGACCTAATAGCAGGCCAGGTGAAATTGTCAATGGACGCGATCCTGCAAGGGATTGGAGTCTCCGGACCAAACAACTCCTCAAAGCACGTTCAGAGCCTCAAGAATTGGAGATTCTTGGTTTCCTGTTGATGGATTTCTGTGTCACATTTTCTAGGGATAATTGGAGAAAAAATAATTCTCCAAAGTACAATGTTACTCCCATGTTGGGGTTTGTTATTTTCTATGTACATCAGTTTGTTCCAAGTTACCCCCTTTTTACTGCCTTTCATTGGTTTTACCTGGTCCGCCTCCCTGATGCAATCCCCCGGAGAAGTTGTGCAATACCCCAGGAGGATTGCATCAGCCCTCGTTTACCCCTCCCCTGGCTCCTGCCAATCTCCCCTGCACCCTCCCCTGGCACCTGTCCATTCCTCCTAAGCCTCACCCCTTGTTCGAGAATGTTCTACTGTATCCCCTCGGTGACTGGTTGTTAAATGCTCCCCCAAGTTATCCCCATTGTTCCCTGTTCATGTCTATTGAAGTTGAAACCGCACCCCAATCCCCCCTGATTGGTTTGCTGTTAGTGTTCCTCCCCCGGTTATAAGGGGCTGCACTCTTGCGATCAGGGCTCTTCTGAGCAGTCCCTCTCTGGGTGAGTTGGGCCTGCAGCTTCAATAAACCCAGAGAATTTTGACCCCCAGAAGAGTCAGCCTCATTCTTCAGCAGTGACAGTGAGGTTCCTATTGCTCATATACCCACTGGGTCTGTTTGTGGCCTCGGCCCACAGATTACAGCAGCGTCACCTCGGGGCGAGCTAGCCTCCGGAAGAGAGGGACCACCTGCAGCTTGGCGCCCAACATGGGGCCTGAAGCCATCACCAGACCCTATGGCCGGACCTCTGGACACTGGGACCAAGTCCTTGGCCATTGAGCTACCCCAGTGGTAGCACACCTCATTATAGAGGTGGTGCTCCTGGGGACAGGACAGGCAGCTCCGGACACCCAACGGAGTCTGTTCCCTCGCTGAAGCCTCCCTTCCGGATTTTTTTTCCAGCTACTGGACATCGACCAGACAGGTAAGCACCCCCTTTTGTGTGTGCGTGCCTGCTCCGCTGTGTGCCTGCAAACCAGAGTGTGTGTGTCTTTCCCTGTCGGGTGCGGGGGAGAACACCACTGTGCAGCTGCAATGCGGCAGCAGGCAGCCTGTTGTCTGTAGTCTGTTTTAGTTTATCTTTTTGCCGGAGGGGGGAAGTTATTGGGGGACATTTTAACATCGGCAGCAATGGGCGTTAGGCTGTCTGTCCCCCAAAGGAGGCTATACCTCCAAGTTTACTAATTCCTTCTAGATAATAATGTTAAGGTTAAAAAGAATGTTATGAAAAGATTTGCAAGGTGGCTGTCCCTGAGTTTGCGGAACACTTCGGCTCAAAATTTAATAGAAGTCCCCTTTTGGGACCATGTTGGCCAGCAGATTCTCAGGCAGGGGTTCTTGAAATCCCTGGCCGAATTTACCTTATTGGCTTTGCAAATTTGCAATATTTTAAAAAACAAAATGGAAATGCAGGACCAGCCACCATGCAAATTGGCCCCCAGTTCTACCCCTGGTACCCCTAAACCCGGTTCTACCCCAGGAACCCCTAAACCTCTTCCCACCCCCTTGTCCCAAACACCCGTGACCCTGAGGAGAGCAGTCCGTTTTCAAACGCAGGGTTGCCACCATCTCCCTGGCTCTCCTCGGGGCCTGGATTCCCCCCGCTGGAGCTGTCCTGGCCAGACAGCTCTGGATTCTCTCCCTTCTCCCTTCCAATCTGTTCAGAGAATGTACAGGCCCGTCCAATTACTCAGTTACTGTGGAGAATAGAAGCCTGCCTCCCTGCTTCTGCTCCTGCGCCACCCAACAAAAACCTGCCAGAACCACCTGCTCTAAGCAGCAACACAAGAGCTGAAATCACAGGAGTGCCCTGTGACTCCTGGTAGCCCCAGCTGTCCATTTGTGGCTGGTGTCTCTGGGAAAGGTCTCGGCACCCAAGAAGACTCAATGGTCAGTAACAAGATAGAGATTAAAGGTACAAAAAAGGGGCAATTTATGTCATAAAGCTCTCTCCTTTGGATGCACAAGGGTGTCCAAATCGATTTGTTCCCCATTGCTACATGTGGAGACCTCCTCTGCTGCCCTGTTGAAGCCCGAAGATACAGTGGGAACGTGCTCCTGACTATTACCTCGCCCAGCACAGAATGAACAGGTACACTACAACATGCAGCATTTTGGACACCAGTGGTGGCTTTCTGTGGCAAATAAACTTTAAGGTTTTTATGTGTGAACTTAGTAGAAACCTGACACTCTCTCTCCACATGTTCCTGTTGAAAAGGATAATTTGCATTTGCAATGCCAAACTTTAATCTAAAAAATATTTAATTGTAATAATTTCCCTGTTCAGCTGACAACAGCTATCTTTGCAATCTGTTGCAACAAGGTATCAAAGCAGCAGCTCTTAACACTCCTTTCAGCTAAGCTGTCTCAAAACAGCAAACAAGTTCGTCTGGAAATTGTAGGACATACTCAAAAGCTTCAAATGTAAAGATACATATGGCCATCTTCATGGGCAATTCCCTCTTGTCCCTTATGATGCTTATATCCCCAACTCTCTGTTCTGCTTATGCTGGATATTAAATTCTGCACCATTAAGACTGGTTCCGTGTGTGAAGGCGGGGGAAAGAAGTGCACAGTTTGTTTGCAGACACTGCACTTGCTGCCCCACATTCTCTCTCATGGACTGTGTTGTCTGCAGCATGGACAGCAGGAACTCTCCTTTGCTTTTAATTAGTTTTTTTAACTAGCTGAGGGCAGAGAAGTTCCCTGGACTGTGGCTTTTGTTTTAGTTTGGACTGTTCAGCTCTGCTCTGGACTGAAAACCCAAAACAACATCGGGAGCTCATGCCTGGGGCCCATTGGGGCCCGGAATGTGGCATTTTCCAGTGCAAGTGGGACTGAGCTGAGCTGAGCTACACCCCACAAAAAGGACTGTCTCTCTGAATTTACCATCTCTTCAGAACAACAAGAGGTCCTTTTGTTTAATATTATTCATTTTTGCATGCTTGTGAGTACTCTGCTTGTTAAATAAGTATTTTTTTTACTATTAGAATCCATCAATATTTCTGTCTTTCTAGAATGTGTTTCCTAGCAGAAAATCTTCAGGTAAATCCTGCAGAAATAATTCTTTTGTACTGGTTTACAGAGAGCACAGACTATAATATCCCGAAGCTTAAATCTCTGTGCACCCACCAACCTTTTCATTTATTCTGGCATCATGTGTCTCATCTACAGTTCAATTAATTCCATATGGTAGGGCTGTCTCAAGCTTATCTGCCACTTTTAAACATGCACTTTTTCTCACCTATAATGAAAAAGATAAAAACAAATTTAACAGGGACAAATAGTTATGGAAATCAGAAATCTATTTTAAATGGATTAAAACAGGACAGTTTGGGGAACCTGGAAAAATGATGACTGAGAGGGAGATGCTTAAATCTGAGGGCTAAGAGTAGGAAGCAGTAAATTCAGAGAAATATGTTCTAGGAATAAAACTTTTTAAACTGAAAATTAGACTGACTCTAACAGCAAAGGAAGTTCTGTAAGAAGATCCCAGATAGTCATTGAGATTATGAAGTTGAATTATTTTACTAGAAGATATTAAATCATGGAAACTTGGAGTGTGATTTGTTTGAGGGGAGATTCTAAGATAGGAAAAGGGTGAGATAGGAGCTTGAAATTAAACCATACATTATCAGGATAAGATCATTTCTTTGGCTTCCTAAAAAGAGGGATCAAAGGAGAAAAAATGTGGTGAATTAGTTATGTTCTGTTCATAGCAGTATTCAATTAGTTCACTGAATATTTCCCAGCTCTACTGTTGCCCATAGGCAGTAGAAAGAAATATTATTTCTTGTTTGTTGTCTAACTTTGCTTCTGGGAGACAGAGAAAACTGGTTTTCTTTATGAAATGTCACTGATTAGCTGCCACTGGAAAAAGTCCCCTGGGCAGAATAGTTTGGTGCACCAGTGACAGCCAGGAGCTTTACAATATTAGTGCTGTCTCACTCACATGTTCCTGGTTAAACAGTGTTCTCATGTTGAGGTTAGAAAAAAATTTCCTGTAACCAGAATCACAAGGACCTTAGGTGACATGTAGCTGTGTGGATGGGTCTCAAGGTCCTTGATAGTCTCACCCAGATCTGTGGACTAAAGTTATTCACTTGCTCAAGCCCATTTTGTACAGATAAAAAACCACACTACTCTGCATCTTAGATTGCAGGAAAATGGGACATTGATCAGACACACACAGGACAAAAGGCAGGAGCTTCTTGAGCTTCTGATAAGGAAAGATGATGGATTTGTGGGTGGTTTGGGCCTTTTTGTGTGGTTTTTTTTTTCCTCCTTCGCAATATTTCCTTCTGAAACCACAGATAAAACTTATTCTCCTTGTTGTTAAAAAAATCATTATCACCTCTTTGATGGATCTAATAAAAGAGACAAATAATAAGGAAAGAGGATATCTTTTCCAGTTGGTTGGCAATACCAGACATGAAGTCCCTCGTATAAGTAGAATATTGGGGTTCATTCCTGTTTTCCACTGGCAGTAATAGGGAGCAAATACCTTCAGTTTATTTTTACATCCCAATTGTAAGATACAAATTTAAAGCAAAATAGAATGTATGACAAATTTGCAAAGTCCTTTCTCTGCTATGATTTATCACAAAGTCCATGCCATCCACAGCAAGTTAACAAAAAGCTGTTGATGTATTTTCAGCTTAAAATAGCTACACCCAGATTTACATTTTATGATGGATGAATTGACATCTTTTTTTTACATTAATTGCATGGGGAATTAAAAGTGATTATTCCTGAATGGAGAAGTTTCTCACTGAATGCCCCAAGCTTGAGCTATGTCTGAGCAACCTTCATCAGCTCCGTGCTTCTGCCACTGAAATAGTGTAAATTACTCAGGAGAAATAAGATTTTATTTCTTTTAGGTTTCTGGTGGGTCAGGTATAAGAAGGAGATACCCCAGGTTTTTTTTTTTTTCCATGATCATAGTATTGCCCCTCCTTTTTGGCCAGAGCACAAATACTCTTCATTTTGAAATTCAAAGCACCCCTGGGTCATGGTTGGTTTCTCTTTATCCCTACTGCACACATCTTTTTTCAGTGCATTGATAAGGAGGTAGGTTTGCACATATGCATAGGCCCTGATAGCCTGTGACAATCAGAAATACAGAAATCTAGAAACATATTTTACAAAGTCTGCAGTTGATAGAACATCAGAATGATCTAACAAATTTTAAAAAGTTATAGGAAAATCTTATTTTGAATGTAACCAGCCTGACATTTTCACTTAAATAAATTTCATGAGACAGAATGTGTTATATTGAATTAACACCTTTACTGGCTATGTGCTCTTTAAAGCAAGTGCATAAATGAAAAATATCCCTAAGGACCAAATCCTGCCTTTCTTGAACGTGCAATCCAAAATTTTGTTTTCCAAGTTTTCTTCTTTGCCAATGATTACATTTTATTTTTGATTATTTATTCTGTGAGGGGTCGACTTTCATATTCCCTGACAATGACAAGAAAAACCCTCAGCCATTGCAGTGCCTCATCCAAACTCTGGAGCTGCCTTTATGAACTCTTGACTTTGCTGATGTACATGGCATCTGTTGTAAGCATACTGCAAAGGTCAGGCTCCGTAAATGGATTTCAATTAAGTTAGGAAAAAGAAAAGAAAAATCAATGTTGGCCTCAGTGCCCACCATGTGCCCTGCCACCCTACCAGTCACACCAGGCCCTGCTTGCTGCCCTGATGATGGCACTCCTGCCCCAGTGCTCTCCAAGGGCTTCTCTGGGCCCCCTTCCTGCAGCCTTTCAGTCCCTGCACAGAGCCCACCAGAAACCTGCAGAGCAATGGTGTGCAAGGGCCTGCAGGGACAGCACCAGGGCCAGTGGCTTCCCACAGACAGAGGGCAGGCTTAGGCTGGAGATGTGGAAGGAATTCCTGCCTCTGAGGCTGGTGAGGCTCTGGCTCATGCTGCCCACAGCAGCTGTGGCTGCCCCACCCCTGGCAGTGTTCCAGGCCAGGTTGGGGTTTGAGGCAGTACAGCCCAGTAGCAGGTGTCTCTTTCCATGGTAGCCCAGCTGGAACAAGACGATTTTAAAGGACCGTTCCAAGCCAAGCCATGATTCTGTGATCACAGGGGCCAGGGCCAGCTGGGCCTAATTTCTGATTAGAACCAGTTCAGCACTGTCAGTTCAACTGAGCTCAAAGAGACCATTCCTGAGCCCAGATTTCCAACACGTGAGATTTATCGACCCTATAGGTCTGGCTGAGATCAAGAAAGCCTTGCACGCTTCCAGATTCTGCACTATTGCATTTTATTGAAGCAACAGCAAAGCAGTTTCAGGCTTGCTAGTCATACGTACTACATCTATGGAGCATTAATATATGGCCCAAAAGAAAGCTAAACTGTCTGTGACTCTATTTCCATACGAAAATATAAGAGATGTGATATGCATTATATCTCCTTTAAAAATAAATTTATGTAATAGAAAACTTTCCTGTCATAAATGCAGTAACTACAGAGTGTCACATAGCGACAGGATAGATGTGCTAAATTTATATTGTTTTATTATTATATTTATGATGATGATCCTTTTTGCATTATAAAATTATATTACTTTAATAAACTTTTAGTTATAAATATAGATTTCTATGTAATGGTATTGGAATTCTATAGAATTGGTTTTTCATTTCCATACTTGCGGCGTGTCCTCTTGGGGTCTCTGAGTCTCAGCCCGGCTGGCTGGTTGAGGCAGCACAACCC